>JASKDV010186622.1:0-11970 GCA_032466395.1 Aegires albopunctatus
TTGTGTTAAGCACTCTGTGTATTTTATGTTATAATTTCTATTAAATATATATATATATATATATATATATATATATATATTTCCAGCTTGCTAATATACTCTCAGACACCAAGAGCTCTAGGAGCTGATTTACATTTTGTGTGTGTAAAGAATTCATAACGTATCATACCATTGTGTAAAGTTTCTTTCCTTCATCATTCATCTTCATTCCCTGCTTTGTGTCATGATAGTTTTATATTCCTCCACAACAGCAAAGCTCCCCACGCTACGTTCTTTGACCTCAAGCATGGAGTTGTACACATGCACTTGGATGAATCGAGGAAAACGTTACTGACGACTGGAAAGGACAGGGTCATGAAGGTAGACACTTTGAAATTTGTTTCGTTACTTCAATTTCACATTACGTTATTCATCTTTTCATATATTTTTTTTCTCACCTTTTACCGGTCAGATTCGTTAACAACCACTTCAAATTCAGCATAGCCAGGGTAATGTACGTCTTTTTTTTTTTTGTGGATTTTTAGTACTAGGCGTATTTTGTTTACTCACTCCTACCATGTCTGCAAACTAAGTTTACTTATTGTTATTATTATTATTATTATTATTATTACAGAACCATTGAAAGTTTTTTTTCTTTCTTTTTTTCTTTTTTCTTCAAACATTCAGTGTTTTTTCTTTTTTCGTTCCCGCAGATTTGGGACATGACCAACGTACTTCATTAATAATACCAATGCTAACAACAAGAAGGCAGAACTTCAACAACAACAACATTATCATCATCATCATCATCATCATCATCGTCGTCGCCATAATCATTGCCCCTGCATCGTTTAAGTGTCTTCATCATTTCTTCGTGTTCATTCTCATCGCTTCCAACGACGTTATCAACATCAGCATTCCTTTTTTGCCAGTCATTCTGCTTGCATATTGTTGCATAAATTGAAATTATTCAAAAGGAACGTGTATGATGTGAACAATAGATGTTATGCTGCTTATTATATTGTTGTCCATCTCTGTAACTGAATTACAAGTAGACAGCGTCGGGTTATGATAGTAACGTCAGATCTAACTAGCATCTCCTCTCTCTTCTTCCTCCTCTCTCTTCTTCCTCCTCTCTCTTCTTCCTCCTCTCTCTTCTTCCTCCTCTTTCTCGTTGTTTTTAAGCTTCCCTGTTGAGTCTTTCTGTCCATGCTGCTGTCTTTTCTTACCAATCTGGCTGCCATAAAGCTGAATGTATATTATTGTAGTTTCTGGACTACTCGTATGGACGATATGACTCGGGGTTCCCACGTAGTTTAAGAACCTTCTGCAGGCTTAGAAACAAGAAGTCGTCCTTTATACAAATTTTTCTGTATTTTTTTTAGTTAAGCTGTTTCTTTGTTTTTAAAAAAAACCCAGACCGCAATAATTGCCTGGCAAATAGAAATGCATTTGATATCTTTAGAAAGCTAGATCTGAAGCAATATATGTGTGGGTTCACAGGAACACCCTTCGCATCCACCCCAAAATGAACATTTAGATAACAATCGAGACTAAATTCCTCATCTTTTCTGATCATTTTGCACTTTATTTGAGCTTAATATCTTCACCAGTTCAAAAGTTATGGGAACTTTAGCGCGCCTGGGTAGCAAATTTTAATTTTGAGAAAATCAAGTTTAAAGTTAGAAAACAACAATACAATGAGAGAGATTGCCTGACAAACACACAAGTTTATAGTTGCAAAACAACAATACAAGGAGATAGATTGCCTGACAAACACACAAGTTTATAGTTGTAAAACAACAATTCAAGGAGAGAGATTGCCTGACAAACACACAAGTTTATAGTTAGAAAACAACAATACAAGGAGATAGATTGCCTGACAAACACACAAGTTTATAGTTGTAAAACAACAATTCAAGGAGATAGATTGCCTGACAAACACACAAGTTTATATCGTTTGAAAGGTTGTTGTTGTAGCATAATCAAAATTGATAATTAGACTAGACTATCAGATTCCGTTAAAATCAAAATTTCCCCTGAAATGTCCTATTTTGACTTTGAAAGGCCCTAGTATGAAATAAGCTTCTGCATGGTGTGATGGGTTGTTTGTTCCTGTGCGCCCGCACATACGGTATATCAGATCTAGTTCCAACGAAAATTGTGAAAAACGTCGATCAGAAGATTTGATCAGGGAAGTAATGAATAGAAAAACTTTTTGTTAATGAACTAAGAAATCAAAGAATCTGATAAAAGAATATCTACCTTTCATTGTTTGTAAGAACCCTAAGTTGAATATTACATTGTCACTATTGTTTTCTTTTTTACATAACTCCAAATTTGTACAAGTTCGCTTTTAGCACCCATATCTATGTTATTGGTTGCCCCACACCCCATTATAAGCAGGAAATCGTTGAATGATGAAAATCAATTGTATTGTGATGTGATCTAAATGTATTGATAAACGAATACTTCTATTTTGCTGCTCCAAGCGCACATCTCCTGTTAAAGATAGAAAATAAGAGTTCTACGTTTTAAAGGACAAAATGGGCGATGTATTATGTTTTTAAGGGAACCTTCCCTTTGAAGTTAAATAGTGTGGCAATCCTGATGATCGTTGACGGTGTTAGTGTGGTGTGTTGAAGATAGAAAATTCTATCAGTAATGAAGACTAAAGACAGTCATTCAGGTTTGAAAGAACAGGATGTACTTTATTCATTATCGAGTACAATAAGATTATATATGTAATATCCGATAATTATTCGATACACTAAGTACTTGCTGAGTACTTGGTCAGCATTATTAAAACAGTAGATTTATACTAATTATACATCATAGCTAGGGTTCATTCTTCATGGCTATTGGGTGCTGTTCAGGGGCGGCTTATCAGCATAGGAATCTAATTTAAGTTATGAAGTCTAATGATGATGATGACAATTTGGGGTCACCTTCACTGTGAGTTGTCTTCTTCTCGCTAATGTGGGCGTGGTTTGTGCGCTAAGATGTTTTTGTCTACTGATCATCAACTTTTTAAATAAGTCTAGTCTAAATAAGTTCTATAGAGTATGTGTTAACCATTGCCGTAACAATGGTCTCACCTCTGTCAAAGTCAAAATAAATGGATTTACAGTCTGGTCTCTCTAATCCGGACTTCTGTAATCCAAATCCCTCTGTAATGGGAACAATTTTCTGGGAATGGATTTTGTTTTTATTTCTTAGCATTCCCTAATCCGGAAAATCTGTAATTGAAACAAATTGTCGGCGGCGGAGGTATTTGGATTAGAGAGACCAGACTGTATGTATGTCCCCATGGAAAATTTGGCATGTTCTGAATTCCATATTCTGATGGCTACAGATCTGCCTTGCAAACAGAGGGTTATAATGGAAGGTTGACGTTTTCTTGAATTCTTTAGCTGCCCACATAAGAAATCCTATAATGGACAATACTTTTCTATATAGCTTTGTCCGCACATTTTGTGTAGCCTATGGTCAAAGTAATTTGTGCCTTGTAAATGCCCTTCAGAAGGGTATGCCCACCACAGAATGACCGTTCCTCCTTTAGAAGATGTTATCAAATATGCAGAACTGCATTAAATGTATTGCCCAGTGTCACTTGACAATCAGAAACCCTGTGATAATCCATTACTGTTGGCTGGGTAGGATTATGAAACATACAGAAACCTTTCAAATTTCTCCATTTACCCGGCAATTTGCAAATTTGCAACTCGTCTATTTCAGTGGAAAATTTGACACTTTCCTAACTAGTCCCTGTCCTGGATAATTCACCCACCATTTTCCCTCTTAATGTTTTTGTCTGTTTTTTGTTTTGTTTTGTTTTTACTATTAAAAGATTACTTTTTAACCTTTTCAAATTCCCCTTGGCTAGCACTTTGGCGGAGGGAAGTAGGCTAAGACCCAAACCTACTTTTGACCGTCGTATTATGAAAATAGGACTGTTGTTTGCAAATGTACCATAATAAAAGAAAACACTAATCAAATTGATTACATGCCTATAACACAATCTGATGTTCGTCAAAACTACCTGTGAAGTTTCTGAGAGTTTTGTTGTGTACATTGGGAGCCTATCCTGACAGCATAAAAGTTCTGAATTATATATATTATTATATATATTAGAAGGGCTCAATGGAAGAAATGCCTAAAGGCGAAATATAGCCACCGTCGATGTCAAGTCAACACAATTACCATTTTCAAGTTTTAGTGAATTTTTTAGTGAAAACAAGCATCCCAAAAAGCTTTGAGAACGATTTAGGCCTAAAATAATAATTTTAATTTTGTATCCCTCAGGCAAAAGAGATGTATAATTATTGTAGGCTAGCATAGATCTAGATCTTGCCTAGGTCTAGATTTTGATTTAGAGATAACATCAGGGTTCTATGTTAATTATTTATAGATAAATATTAAAATCTATTTCTCTACCAACATTACATATGTAGATTCTCGTCTAGATCTAGATCTAGATCTAGAATCTATATTATATTAATCTAGATCTAGTTATGTATCTTGCAATTTGGATTTTAAAATCAAATTCTAGAAGAGTTCCTACTTATTGTACAGACTTTGCAATGGGCTAAAATTCACACCATGCTTACGACGATTCTCAAGGGAATTCATGATTAGACACAAATGAGATTATTTATAAGTAACTAAAATTAGAACCATGCCCTAATGTTATCTTTAAATCAAAATCTATACCTATCGCTGCCATCACCATCACTACATTGCAGTCATGCGTATTAGTGTGTATGTGGGAGGTGGGGAGGTGTACGTGTAGGTGGAAGGGGTCTAGCGAGTGTGAATTCATCTCTGTAAAATTTCAATGCTATCGTCATCGTCATCATCACCACTATCATTATCATTATGATCCTTTTTTGTGATATTAGATAATAATATTATTTCTATTATGTATATCATATGTTTGCAATGTATAGCCTTGTCACTATTTTGCAATGTAAGAAATTTGAATTTGGGATAATAAAGTGTATTGTATCTTATCTTATCTTATGAATAAACCACTCCGCTATTGTTGTGTCTTACGCTGGAGTAATGGAACAGCTAAGCCTGGATCTACTTCAAAAAAAACTATTGCATTAGTGGAGTAAAGGGAAAAAAATCATCAGTCATTAGTTAAGAAATGACTTGATTGAAAACAATAACTCGCCCTCGCGCAAATTCAGATTGCTTCCCTTCTCCAATTCCAATGCAAGTTTCAGAACAATGTGAAGTGGTTTCGGCGAAATCGATAATCTAGATCTAGTTATGTACCTTGCTATTTGGATTTTAAAATCACATTCTAGAAGATAACCTACTTATTGTACACATTGTTGTAATGTAACAAATTTGTATTTTGGATGATAAAGTGTATCGTATCTTATTTAGATCTTGATCTTGATCTTGATGGATAATCTGCAAAAGGATTAACAGCCCATCAAAGCATCACTGGGAAGTGAGTTCCAGTCTAGAAGAGTTTGTGGGAAGAAACTGCGTCTGTATGTGTCTGTTCTTGCATGTGGGATGATAAATTTGTTTGTGATGACTTCGTGTGCGATATCGTTGTGACTGTTGTGCATAATAAGATCTAGTTGAATTGATGAGGCCATCTACAGCTTCCCCGCTTGCATCTCTCTCTAAATAGCTTCATGTTGGTGAATAGCTATTAAAATCTCCTGCAATGATAATGTCTTCAAATATAAAAGTGTGTATCTTCAATTATTAGGATACAAAACGTTGTCGTGGGTGGGTAGTATACATTTTAGATACTATATTTGTTATAGATGTACCAGAAAAATATCATCTGTTTGAGAATGTCATCGGTAATTTCAACCTCTGCAGTTAGGTCATTTCTAATCGGGGTGGTCATTCATTCCCCTGCAGTTTGTACATGTGCAGCTCTGAAAATATCTCTGTTGGGCAGCTGGGTCTCTACTTGCAGAAGTGCAACGTTGTCATTATTTCTTTTTCATACTCTAAGACTATATTTGGTAGTCCTGAAGTATTTACTTGCAGGATATGTAAGGGATAACCATAGACTCTGTGACTAGAAGATGAGAGTAGATGATGTGACTGGAAGATACTATAAGATTTGACGAGAAGATTTTACTGGATCAAGAGCTAGCCCTAGTTTTAGAAGTCGATTTACATCTTGATCTTTTGATCTACTCAGCTGTAGATTTTAGGCCTTAGATTTCATAGATTTTTGAGTACTAATCTAATTATCAAAATTGCGAATTCTTCATGGTTAAGGTAAGCAATTAGATCCTAGAAATATATTTCTAGACTTAAGATTTTGATTCATAACTGTCTAAACTTTGATGTAGTTACTATTTGAGTAGCTTTATGTCTTATCAGCCATAAACGGTTATTATCCTCACCAGTGTTGCCAGATATGAATATTACTGACCAAATTACTCATAAAACAAGTAAAGAGGTAAAGAATAGATTTATTAACTCAAATAACATTATATTCTGATACATTTAAACATAGATATAGTACAAATGATAATATTGATGAAACGTGGAGTAATTTAATGGAAAATATGCAAGAAATGATAAATAAGTATGAACTAACTAAAGTTGTTTCAAAGAGATATCAAAAAGCATGGTTCGCACCAAAAACAAATCGCTTATCGCATAAAAAGAAAAAGTGGTTTAGAAAAATGAGAGTTTGAGACCCAGAAAAAGTAGAGAAAAGGTATAAAGAAATCAAAAAGATATGTCAAAATGAACTAAGATGAGCTCATGCAGAATACAACAAAAATATGATTTGTGAAGACAACAAAAATTAAAAAAACTATGGATATATATCAAAAGTAAAAGACAAGAGCAGGTGGGCATTTCAGATCTAACAGATAATAAGAGAATAATCAAAGATCAAAATAAATAAAGCTAATTTGCTAAACAGGCAATTTCATCAGGTTTCTCAAACCCTGAACCCAAAATAGAATGTAAAAGACCAAAGACTAACTTCAATGACATGGAGTCTATTAAAATAAGCGGAGATAGGGTAATGAAGCTATTATTTAATATCGATGAATAAGGCAACTTGCCCAGATGGTATACCTGGTAGATTATTAAAGAATTGAGCATTTGAAATTTTAACCTAGGAAAGGTAACAATGGATTGGAAAATTCTAGTTAGTTCCATTATTTTAAAAAGAAGATAAATCTAAAGCTGAAAACTATAGGCAAACTATTAGAGCACATAATACATAATAGTATCATGAAATATTTAGATAACAATAAAATCCTAACCCAACTAATAACAACGTTAAATGATTTTAATAACTCTATTGATGCTAGGGTCCAAACTGATGCCATCTTGTTAGACTTCTCTGAAGCATTTGACAAAGTAGATCACATAGGACTAATAAATAAAATGAAATATTATGGCATCACTGTATATATTCTAGAATGGACCAGATCCTTCTTGTTAGGTAGGACTCAAAAAGTAATAGTAGAAGGCGTAGAGTCAGATCCAAATCCCGTACTTTCAGGCGTTCCGCAAGGAATAGTAATCGGACCGCTTTATTTCCTTATACATAAATGACATAATCTGTCCAGCCACTCCTCTTAGATTCTTTGCTGATGATAGTTTGTTTGATAGAGAAATAAAATCTAGCACTGACTGTAAAATCCTCCAAGATTACTTAAACACACTACAAAACTGGGAAAGTAACTGGAAGATAGAATTCCATCCTGGTAAGTGCCAAGTATTACAAAATTTGTAGAAAAAAGAACGAAATTGATCATTATTACAAAATACACAATCAAAGTCTGAAAGAAACCAAGAGTGCAAAATACTTAGGAGTTACAATAGATAATGAATTAAGATGGAAGGGGATCTCAGGTTCGGCATCTGGATTTTTCCTTGAGCAAGATAATTCACCTCTATTATTGTCCACCCGTGGCGCTGCACTGCGGCTGACACCTGGATTATGTCGGTCTTCCTCGGCATAGATCCTATGGAAAAATTTCCCTTAGGGATAAATAAAGGGAGTTTTATCTTTATCTTATAGTTTTCTGCTGGCTGCTGTTCTGTACTTTATGTTTTCAGATTTTTGGTGAAAGATGATCAGGTGGTTTAGCAATAATTTATATCGATCCAATCCTTTGGACAGCAATAATAGTAATAGCTTTAATAGTTTTGCATGATCCTGTCATAACGGGCGTCACTTCTAAAATGACCTCCGTACTTCATCAAGAATCATAAAAAAGTGAGAGTTGACATTTATTTCAATATAGGTTTAAAGCTTATTGTCTTGCCATTTCTTAGTAGTGATGTTTACTGTTAAAAATTGCAAAATAACTCCTTTCGTTAATGATATAATATCGGCTCTATTTACAATACCTGGTTACTTAAGTAGGTAACGTTGCCATTCAAGTCTTCAAGCAAAAATATTAGTTGTCATTGTACAATTCACCGCGTTGAGAGTGCCAATTACTTTATATTTATGTCTGACTGAAATTGTTAAGCTCTTCCCTCTGAGATCTAATACGTAAAGTATTCTGAATGTCCATTTAATTAGTACCATTGCACATTGGTTATAAGGGTCGCATGATTTACCAAATTGATTTTCATTAGCTGGAATAAATGGAAGCGCCTTGCTAGGTCTAACAAACTGTCGTGAAAGGTCTATAATGCAAATAATTATTATTGTGAATAGCAGACGAACCATTTTCCCCTTTGCGTTTGGTTCCCCAGAGACCGGCATGATCAGCTTCTTAAGAAATAGTAGTAAGTAGGAATCTTGCATTTTTTCCATCTGAGATCAAAGGTCAAATTGTAATGTTAGACCCAGCGAATTAAAGCCTAGCCAAGAACACGGAGGCCGCCGAATATGATACAGCGTATTGGTGACATATTTCACTAGGCACCGACATTACCGAGCGTAACACAAAGGTCACATGTTTTCAGCGCATATAGGCTGTTACGTTAAACTAGATCTAGGATTTGAGTTTGCGTGTCATGCTGTGAATTCCAACATGTCGTCTCCGGCAACAATGCAAAAACAACAACAACACTAACAACGGCATCAACAGTAACACCAATAACAACAATTTACAGTAACATAACAGGACAGAACTGAATATTTCATGTAGAATTGTCATTGAGGCAATCGTATTCTAATTGAGTTTATATTAATATGGTGGTGTCTTAAATTGTTTAAATCTATTCCTATATTATATTACGGCGCATAGTGGTTCTGAGACAGAAATCGGGGTTCTCTTTGTTTTCTCCCTATTACTTTATTTCTCCCTCACCTCGGAAGTCGCCAACATCTTGGTCAAGAGTAATTTTTTCACGTTGCAGTTACGGCCGTCAAATTATATATTTCTTATATCATGTGATAGGTTGTCATTGTAAAATGTTTAACATGGAGGGAAAAAAAATGTTTATCAAATTACTGTGTTGAAAAACATAAAAAATGTATTCTGAAATAATGATATTATTATGTATAACAAATTTTTAGCATCAATTAAAGGTATGTTTCTAAGTTTTAACTTTATATATTAATTTACTTGTCGTCTTAATCATTACGTATATACATGTATTTATTTATTTACGACTTATAGTGATGCATGCGATACTGAAATAAAGAATTTGAATTTGATGCATGCGATACATAAAAAAAAATAAGAAATGTCCTAAATATCATAGCTTTGTCCCACTGTTTTTTTATACTTTATTTATATATATTATCTGATGTGAACAAAATCTTAATGGACAATAAAGCATATATTGAATTGAATTGAATTGAATTGAATTGAACTTGGCAGAAATTTCGAAGAGTCTAAAAAAGTTTTTACATTTTTATTTTTACTAATTGATGATGTCCTTGAATTAAATGAAATTATATCGTTTCACCTTGATCGTATTTGTTTCTTTATTCCCAATTTTGGATCGAGTCTAAATTTTTATCTCTTTCGGTCTTTCGATGACAAAGACTCACGTTGGTCCACGTGATGCGAGGCTCTGATGGGTTTTTCCGCGCACAAACTTGATTTAAATATAATAAAGGATACACTAGATCGAGTGAATTCTACAAACTGCAAATAATTGCCAGTATCAATAATAAGCAAGCACTATCGCGATAATGATTAAGGAAATAAACATTGTCAAATTGCGACACAGTCAAATCAACAACGGAGAAACTCCGTTTAGAAATTCTTTCTTGTTTGTTCGTAGCAGTTTGACATTGCAAAATCTGAGTGTTCTAATTAAATTATCGAAGTTATCTGTATTCTCACAGTTGTATTTGAGAGATCAATAAATGTGACGTTATGTTGATAATATATAGAATTGTTCTCCAAGTCGCCTCAGAGATTTCATAATCTCAATGCAAGGTCGTCTTGTGCAGACGATGGCCAGTCATTTTGTCTTCTTTTTATCCCCACCACACCCCCACCCTCACTTACTGTTTTACCTTTTCTTTAAATTTTAGATAGAAACTCGTTCTAAGTTTACTCGTGTTATCGAGAGGATTTACCATCAAAAGTCCTACCTACCATTACCATAATTATCAAGGAGCGAAGATTACATGTACTTTAGTTTCTTATGCATTGTCTCGAGTTGTGATGTTGGAGTAGTCGATGCTTTGGCATGAATATCCTAGACTTTATCAACGACTTGCCCAAAAGTAAGTGACATCATATTTTAATTATTGTATAACTGGCAAAAAATGTGTGATGGGTAACAATATTATTCGGCGCTTATATTATGAATTATAGTTATGAAACATACACTGAAGTTATCAAAAACGATTGTTATCTGACTATGCAGTTAAGAATTTCTAATGCTGATGCTTTCATCAGTCATCAACGAAATGGTTAAATTAATAATGTAACTTCCATTTATTATAAAAACTTGTTTTGCATTTATGTAGGCCTATGAATGCAAGATCAAGCGCAAAGATACAGTTTGGTTTATTTCGAAGATCGAATATTATTAATAGTAACGGTGATATTGTAGCGGTGAGATCTACATTTAATTATATTACAAATGATAAATAAATAACCCATTCAATGATTGTTATTTACATTCAACAGAATATAAGGAAAATTATTAATCAAAATAAAATGAAAAATAAAGAAGACAATTTTCAAGTATAAATCTTTAATGGCCCCAGTTTCCGACGGACCATTGACTTCGGGGATCACCCGAGCTGGAGGAAGAGAGAGGGGAGGGGGGGGGTATCAAGGCCCTATTTATATCTAAATCTTGGTAAATATCGATATTTTGTTGATTCTTATGTTATCAGATTTATCAAAATGTAGTACAGTTAAGAAATTAGGATTAAATTACTATACTTATTATGCTAATTAATGTGTCATTAGAGTCCGTTGCAGACGAATACTTGAATTAACATAACATTTAAGTCAGTTAAATGAGACCTTATATTCATCATGAGAAAAAAATAATTAAGAATCAGAATTTAAAATAAAAGAAGAATATTTTAAGTGAAAATTATAAGTGCCCCTACCCGCACCACGGTCATGTTGATGATAAAATATGACTTGCCCTTCTAAAGGGTTTTCCCTGTATGTGTATCTTTTCATATCTTTGGTAGAAGATGATTTGAAAGAATAACATTCAATCATGATCTACGTCATTTCCCCCCTGAATTTCAAGAAGATGTTTGGTATAAATGTGCTGATTAACCCTTTAATACAGAAAGATAGAATGAGAGTAAATGTAATTTGTTAATAAACATTTATCGTAATATTAACACACGTAACTATTAATCCAGTAGGAGAAATTATCCATTTTCATTTTAGTCTTAGGCTATGTTTGTCTACATCATTCTATTATACAAAAAGGCTTTGAATATGCTCTAGATAGTTATCGAGCAATGGGCAACACTACTTTCTTCTTTAATAAGTAACACATGTAGATCAATACATGCTTTCTCTCTCTCTCTCTCTCTCTCTCTCTCTCTCTCTCTCTCTCTCTCTCTCTCTCTCTCTCTCTCTCTCT
>JASKDV010186643.1:0-11969 GCA_032466395.1 Aegires albopunctatus
TAATAATAATAATAATAATAATAATAATAATAATAATAATAATAATAATAATAATAATAATAATAATAATAACATTGCTTCAAATGGATGTTGTTAACGCAAATAGGAGTATTGCAAGATACCTCTCTTTGAAAGTAATTGTTTTTCAGTTTGGGTTGGTCGCCAATAAAAGGCTATTATTAGCTTAGGTCTACATAACTTTATTCAATTATCCAAAAAAACTCATTAGTAACGGAAAAAGCTGAGATAATTTTGGTATTGATCTTAAGGCCCTTTTAAACGTACAGTTCTTTCTTCGACAAACTGCAGGACATCGGATGGGTGACCGGTGGTGACTCGAATTTGAGCGTGGAAACCAGAAGTCGTCTCGATAACTGACACCTAACCCTTAAACAGGATCTCTATCACCGCTCACAGCGAGCAGCTATAATGCGGTAATCGCTGGTCATGTTGACACCTTGCTTAGATTCGAGGCAATCATTATCGCCGCTATAGCGCAGCCCTCAACGTGTAGACAGACCCTAACAGTTGTCAACCCCGGCACCAGATATCGCTTAGGCCTCGGCCACATCTGAGCCGCGTGTTGCGTGGCGTGGCGTTGCGTTGCTTCGACGCGTGTTGAAGCTTACCCCGGTCACATCATTATTATCATGACGTCGCTGAGTGTACTGCGTCGATGCGTCAAAATAGTTCGCCTGTAAAGCCAGTCTCCTTGCTGATTTCTTCAACCATCTTTCTCCGTACGTCTCGATTTGCATAGTTTTTGTCATCTTTTTTCCATAGGGCTGGTTGATTTGCATAGTTTTTGTCATCTGTTTTCCATAGGGCTGGTTGATTTGCATAGTTCTTGTCATCTTTTTTCCATAGGGCTGGTTGATTTGCATAGTTTTTGTCATCTTTTTTCCATAGGGCTGGTTGATTTGCATAGATTTTGTCATCTTTTTTCCATGGGGCTGGTCCTGGTCTTTCTTGTAGAAGAACAATCATCTGATCGATCTGGTTAGCGTCCATTGTGAAAAAACAACAACACGAAAGTGAAAACTCAGCTAGCCACTACACACTACACACAACAGTGACCCATTTGCGAGCCACGCCCTTAGCGTCGACGCGCGTTGATAATAAATCCTAAAACATTAACGCCGCATCTCGTGCGTTGTTACACGTAAAGTCCATCCCCTTTTATTCAGAGTTACGCATCTGGATAAGCAAGACGGTAAAAAAACTATTATTTCATTTTCTGTACAAGATGAGAGTGAATGAAACAATACCATAACTTTGAATTCAATATTTTGAGTGCCATCCGACAATAATTCAGGTGCGGTCATTATATAAATATACCAAATGAATTCAAATACCTTCTAATAAATATGAATATATGGCAAATATGCACTATGTTAATTCGAAAAGTAAAATAGGAACAGTATCAATGAACAAAGATACCCAACAATAATAATAGACGATACTGAATTACTTGTACGTTTCGGGTATAACCCTTTGTAAGGCAAACAAGACAAAATAGCAACAAGCAAACAAACAATAATTATTTACATAAAAGGATGCAAACAAACAATAATTATTTACATAAAAGGATGCAAACAAACAATAATTATTTACATAAAAGGATGCAAACAAATAATAACAAAGACAACAAAGAGGTCGTGGCAAAATACCAAAATATAATTTAAAGTAAAGCCATTGTTGGGTTATATGGAAAGTATTAACTAGAACAGTATCAAAACGTAATAGTTATTCTGTATTGTCTATTATCATTGTTGGGTATTTATATCTTTCTTTATCGATGCTGTTCTATTTTACTTTCAATATAACCCAACAGAGGCTTCACATTAATTTTACGTTAATTTGACTAATTTTTAAAAATATTCTGACTGCGACCAAAATTTTGATGCATTAATTTAATATCTTCCTAAGTTCAGAATCTCATTAGCAATAGATATGTCTATAAATTATCCTATATTAATGCGTATACATGTTTTATAATGTTGACCACGTATAGCAAGGAAATCCATTCACCCCCGAGTAAGCCCAATCTACTTTCCCTTTCTTTGTTTAGGATTGTTAAAGCTTTGTTTCATTATGTTTCTTTAATTTATTGTAGGCAACGCTTTAAAAAGTCAGCTAGTTCATTTTTTGTTGTTGTTGTATTGAATTTTACCCATGTCCACTACTTTGGTGATATAAGGGTTATCTTAGACTGCCTTGTAAACAACCAAGGGTTCTTTTACGTGCGTATATTACATATACACATGGGACCTCCGATATTATAGTCTGTCTCCAATAGGACTTGGCACTCTATATCCTAGCAACTTAAGGATAAGGGGGCAGAAGGAAACCCGAAAAAATGTTGGATTTCAAATTCAAGCCTGCACGGGTTTGAACCAGGGACCTTTGGCATAGTAATCGAGCACCTTAACTACTGAGCTATCCGCTCCCCCACATCAGAACAGAAACACAAACATGAAACAAATAAAGAATATCATGCATCTCTTTATTCCAGCAATAAAAATAATTATTTAGATGAAGAAAAATATAGAAAATGATATTCTGAAATATGATAATTTGAATACAATAATATTTATACAAAATGACACAGAAAAATGGAACCTTTTGAATCTAAATTAAGCTGTGAAAATTATTTTTATGAAATATTATAATAATTATAATGACTTAAGCTAAATATTATAGCTTTATACAATAATTTGAAATGGAATAAAATTCATGATGATTTATACAAAGCAACTCTGAAAAATTAGAAATTTCAAGAAACAGTTCAGCTTTGAAAAAACTTGAAATATGATTGTTGACTCGCACAAATATGAAATTTTATAAAATATTCCTTTCTGTCAACTAATAATTTGAAATGCAATAAAATTTATGGAAAATGATACAGAGTGACTCAGAAAATTTTGAAAAACAATATTCAGCTGTCTTGTTATATTTTATCCCAGGACATATGATCTAGCAACTCACATTGTGCAAACTTTGTAAGAGTTTCTCTTTAACTGGGTCACCTTGTATAGATTCAAGCTACAATCCAAATATGGCACATTTAACAATAACATCTTTTTTAAATATCATTGAAGCTTTCAAAAATATAAGACAAAATTCATATTGTTTAAAATTGAAAATGGATTGTTCTGTTTCACAAATTATCAATGAAAAATAATTCCATACATAATAATAAAATATTTATTATCAACATTTCTTGAAAAAAATTGTAGTAGGCCTTCTCATTAAAAAAAAAATGCTAAAACATTATCTGAGAATAATCAAAATATGTGTAGTATATTTCAAATAATGATTTCAGAAAGGTATATAATCAATGTCACATGAAAGGGCAAAATCTTCAAACCTCTGAAAGTAAGTTTAACTCACTAAGGACCAGCCAATTTTAGTCAAGTACACCCCCTTGGACCAGCTGTTTTTATACAATTTCAAAACCCCATTTGGATAATGTTCTAATCACTTGAGAGAGCTGAAATTATGAATGTAGTTTGACGTAATTGTGTAGTTTAATGTTCTGTGTTGATTTTTGTGTTTGCATTGTATATTTTTTGCAATAGCAAGCTAAAACATAATATAGTACATGAAATTATAGTCTTTATCATGGCAACCTGAAGCTAGCTCGGGCTTAGTCATCAGTGGGTTAAGCATGTAACAAGAAAACAAACAAATACTTTTCAATTGGTTAATTTGTTTAACAAAGTACCTATAAATAACACAATTTGTTAAGTATTTTGGTCCATAAGCATCCTGAATAAATGACAATTTCTTTGTGCACTGAAATTTTGCCTTTTCTTTTCTCTTGAAGGAAAGGTCTAAATGTCAAAATGTTAAACATATTAATGTAAATACTTTTTTTTTTTATCCCAATGGTATTAAGTAAATTATCAAATCATAGTCCTTTTTGGGATGAATCAAGTTATATTGAAATTGAAATGTGTTATTCTTATAAAACTTGTAATTTGAAGTAAAGTACCCCATGCTCAGAACCAGCATATTCCAAAACAACAAGCTATGGATGTCAGATATGGATCCTGAATAGGCCTTCTCTCAAGTTGATCTCTATGTTACAGAAACATTTTAAGTGTATCTTAGTCAGAACAATTAATGAAGCCCTCAATAAGAGAAGAACTTAATGTGTAGAAGGTTGGCTTGAAACATTTGTCAAAAGACAAAAGTTAAGATTTTTTTTCATGTAAACAGACACGAAAGTTTGGGTAAAATAATCATGGAATGCAATATATCGAAGGCGAAAGAGAATGAGGAGGACCAAAGCAACAGCGGGGGAGAGACATAAAGGAAATAATGTTGATATCAATCATTGAGGCCAGCAGAGACCAGGACAAAGAGGTTTTCAAGGAAGCAGTCAGAGATGCTACGTACTCAAGGATGAGCGGGTAGATGATGATAATGATCCTATTCTCATCCCTGAGCATTGAAAAATGAAGAGTTCAATCCCAATATGTCTATATTTGCAATCTTGAATGCCATGAAAAGATATATTGGTTTCACACATTTCGAGTCATAGTAAAATATTTTACAAATATGGTCCTCCAATAGTTAAGAACCCAATTTTATTTTAGTTAGATCAGATGAATAGACCACTTTGTAGTCTATACCAAACAAGATGCTAAATCCTCAATTTATACTTATTGTGCATGAATCAATACATAATTTATTCTCGAAATTATAAAAGGAATTGAATAACTACAGACATTATGATAATGTCGATTACATGGCATAATGAAATAACAAGGCAAGACAAAGTTTGAACCTGAAATCAGTTGACCTAGTTCTTCACTAATAACAATTAATTGTACAACCAATGAATTTTAAAGATACAGTCATGTCTCCATAATCCGGACACGTCCGTTCCTGCTTATTTGTCTGGATTACAGAATCATCCGGATAGCAGGATTATTGGTCAAAGTCAAAATGTATATTGTCGCTGTTAGACCTCAATGCTCAGCCACAATCCTTTTCACATATTATTATGGTAGAAAGGGTTGTAAATAGCGCACCTTTTTTTCATCACCAACGTGTGACTATCCTCTGGATGAGCACTAAGGTGGTCAATTGGCCCTGATGCAGTGAAGCCTCACTGATGTAAACTACCACTTGATGGGCATGATAAGGACTGCTAACAGACCAGTGTCTCACACATGAGCTATAGATTGATAAGGATTGCTTGTTCACCCATGTTGTGTGTCTATTGTCTGTATTGATTAAGTTATTTATCCCTAACGTAATGTTTGTTTTATCTTGTGGAGTCTGTTGTGATGTTAAGGTTTGAAGACCAGTTAGAAGATCGGTTCGGGTTGCCGATTGTTGGAATTTTGAGTGAGAATGTTTGAATAATGGAAGCAAAATATCAATACATTTTTATACTTTGTTCCCAAATTAGGTGTTCAGATCTGGAATCAAGAATTTCCGGATTATAGAGTACAAATATATTTCAAAAATTCCATTCCCAGATCACGTATTTGGATAATGGACACTTTCGGATTAAAGAAATCCGTATTAGGAGACATGACTGTAGATTTATAAAAGTAATTTGCTTATCTAGATATATCCAAACAGGCATTTTAGGTAATAATCATTCTAGGCAAGCCATTTCACTCATATATTTTTTATCTCTAAGGCAGTGGTTCCCATCCTGGGTTCTATCAAACTCTAGGGGTTCGGTGAGTTGGTCTCAAGGGTTTGGCGGAACCTCCACTGCGGAGGTCAAGACACACCCTGCTCATTGTGTAAATTTGTGATGACACGCCCGAAGGGTTCGGTGAATGCAAATATGAAACTGGAAGGCTCGGTACCTCAAAAAAGGTTAAGAACCACTGCTCTAAGGGAAGTACTGCAAAGGTCTCATACTTTATCTTTTACTGCCTTTTGTATGGCTTTTCCAATGAAAAAAAGTGTCTTAAAACAACTTCATATATTATACAATCTCTTCAACAGGAAACAATACTTTTTAAAAACCTTCTCATTGGTGATATAATAAGAGAATGACTTTTCTCATTTTTAAACTTTATCATATCTAAGAATTTTAATTTTGTTTTTGAGTTAAAAACCTTTATGCGTTCAGTAAAAAGAACCAAATCAAAAAACAAATTTTTTTTGGTAAAAATCCCTGAATCTGTAGCCATAAAAATTCTTAACAAAAATGTTAAAAATGTATTTTCTTTAGAGCTCAAGAATTCATTATATAAAACACCATATAATATAATATTCTCTCTTTATTGTTCTTTATCAACAAATTAAAATCCCTGAGGTAAAGTACCATACTATTAATATTGAAGTATAAACTTAATGTGTGAATAGAATTATCTTTACTCACAACATAAATACAAAATATAGTATATTGTATCTCTCTCTCTCTCTTTTATTTGGCCAATTTTCATTAAAAAAACCCAGCCCCCTCCAGTCACCTAAGACTTCTAAACCACAACACATTTAAAGTTGAAACTTTCCATGATCATTTGTGTATGTCTCTAGCGTGTTTAGGACCACAAAGCAGCACGAATAAAAAAAAAGATTTTATGCACACATTTCTTCAACAACATTAATCTCATTTTCTTACAATTCCATTTTCAATTTTTTTTTAGTAAGTACCTGTATGTGTCTTTCGATACGGAATTGAGATTGCGTAAAAGTTGAACATTAAGTTTGCTATTTGAATAGTATTAACATCACCGACTACTATTTCGATTACACCAGAGCTTTTAACTAAGAGCCAATACTGAGATCATTCTTGCATATTTGATTAAAAGTAGAGTAATTATAGTTAACTAGTCTATAGATTCACATTGATGGATACTTTTCACTCTACATTGTTCGGTTCCTGAAGGACCACTTCTTTCTAAGATATTCTCAATTCAACATGGTACGTAAAGAAAATATGCTACATAGTAACACAAAATAAATAATATCAAAATCTTACCTTTATCCCAATATATATTTACATTTGAAATAGAAAAGGAAAATAAAAGGGGCTAGAGATCTCTGTTGATACTGTTGGTTATACTATAGGGTTCTAACTTGACATGACAGGACATTAAAGACCATCAATTCTGTACATTTCTTTATCAGAACAGCAAACTGGTGACTAAGGACCAAAGAATTTTTATCACATAACTGGGTATTTACACTTACTTAAAAATAATTCTTACTACCACATAATCACTCACACTTCATGCAACACCCACAACTCACAACACCTACTCATACATGTTCACATGCACCACTCATGCTCACATGCATAACTCAAAATATTCACAAATTCTCACTCATCCACATCTTCATCATAAAAATGTGGCAAGTTTCAAATGGTAATACTGAATTAATGTATAAAATTACAAATGGTTTAAGGAGGAGCCAGTCAACAACATTTTGGCATTTCAAACATACAAATGTTCGTTTTATATTCTATTTGATTTCATGAAATAAAGTTTTAATAGATATCTTTGAAGGAAAAAACAAATCCTATTTCTCTCAATCTGAACCTATGCTTTGCATTCAAAACCCTGTTCATCAATTTAAGAACCGTAATCAGGTTATCACATTTATTTGGAGAAAAAAAAAAAGAAGCTTAAATTCATATTAAAAATCTGTCCGGATGTATCAGCTCATAATTTGGTCTTTAGTTCATTGACTACCAAAAGCTTATATATCAGCTTCAAACACTTGTGATTTTGGACCAAAAGCCGATTCATCAGCTTTGCACAGTAACCTATCCATTAAGTCTTGTTATTTCACCTTTTCTAGTTTTTACATGGTTTACTCAATACTCATTGAATTTTATTTAGCAGGGTAGAAATATTGTCTGCTGTTAGATTGTGGTTAAGATGTAGACCAAAAAATAGTGAAGTTAAGTTCTTATTTCTAGAACCACTATCAGGGGTATGTATGTAGTAAAAACAAATTTGGTCTAAAGTAAGGGGGGAAAATGTGAAAGTCAAAGAGCTACGGTTATTTAGCAAAATAATAAACAACTAAAGCCCCAAGACAAATCAACCTATCATTAGCATGATTGTACGAGTAATTTCAGAAAATAATCATCATCTCTGAAGAAAAATCCATCCCACAAATACAGATGAATTATATAACAAAATTACACTCATGTTAAATATCATCAGCTTTGGGACGATGCAATGCAAATACATGCAGCATGTTGAATTAAGTTTACTATAGGCAAAGAGTAGTTTAGCTTATATAATTTTTTGATTGACAATTCATCAACCAAATGCACAATCAGCAGCAATGTGAGGAGTCATATCAGATAAAGCTAAAATTCAGTAATCAAGACAAAGTTGAAAGCGTAGTAAACTGTAATTATAGCGGGGAAAAAATCTAATAGCAAAGCATAAGTCAACAACCAGGGCACATAGAATGCAAAAAGAAATTATAAATGAAAAGGAAAAGAGAACTTATTATTTTAATTAAAATTTAATCAATAATTAATGAAAACTTCTTATCAACCACACAGTATTGCTTAAATAAAGTGAAAGGTAGTAAGCCTACACAATGTCATACCACACTGGGACATTTTTCAATGTAGCCCTGCATATCTATCAAGAATGACTTTAAGAACTGTGATGCCATGCGGTGACTAACCAGACCAAACAAAACCTTGATCTAATAGGGCGATGAAACAAATATTCCAAAATAATGAAATGGCCCATATATATAAATTCATTATGCCATGATTAAAGATAATACATGTATATATAGATACAATTGGAAGACATAAAAAAAAAAACTAAAACTCAATTATTATTTTTTATCATACAACATTTATCAGTCTTTTGAATTGATACCTTAAAATTTAAAACCAACCTAAATCTTTTTTTTTTTTTTTTTTTTTTTTTTTTTTTGTTCAAAATTATCATTCAAGTTGAACACTGATTACAATAAAAGCAAAGGCAAAGAACACAAATTTTTACATCTTAAATCAAACAGTATAATAATTGAATAAAAGAATGCACCATTTTTAGCCAATGTAACAAAAATGCAAGATCAATTATCAAGTTTCCTTCTCTTAAACTTGAGATGTTCGTCCTATAAATGGCCTATTGGATGAAGTCATAACCATTATTGAACCTTTTTAAATAGGTCAAGATAGTGAGAAAAGACAAACCATCATTAATTATTTAAAAATTTTTACAATTACAAAAATACTTTATATAGAATATATTTTTGGAAAATTAATTTCCATCTATTTTGCAGCAGTCTTATTTAATCTAAGACATGGTGCTGTCATCTTCTGGGTCCCTAAAATGGATGCAATTGGAAATTGATCCTGTAAGAACTCTTGAAGTGAAAAATCTTACATAAAATCTTATTCTCTCTGCTTATATCAATTTGAAATGACCAAAATATCTTATATAATATAAGGAAAATATATAATATAGTTGTAGATTTATAAACTTCCTTTCAAATATAAAAGAAATTGTATAAAACTTCATTGTTAAAGTACAAGGTCCTTATTTGGCATGATGGTAAAAACACATAATATAGGCCCTACTTAACAGAATAACAATCTTGGTGAAGAGGATAATGCTGATAATAACAACAACAACTGATAAAAGGATGATCATGATGATGATGACGACGACGACGACGACGACGACAACGACGACAACGACGACGACGACGACGATGATGATGATGATGATAAATAAAGGGAATTTTATCTTTATCTATATTTTCATTCAACAACATCTTATCAAAGCGACTGACTTTATAGTAACAAAAATCACCAAAGGAGGGTAGTATGAGTATGACTATAAATGTTAGCTCTGCTAAAAGACTTCTGACTTTACAACATCTTCATTACAACATTTTGTTTTCTCTCCCCCTTCCTTTTATCATGGTTATTTTGTGCATGGAATGCTTTGACTCCAATGTGGATGTTGCTTCAAAATTTCCATTTCTAATGAACCACAATTTGGAATTAAATAAATCACAGCATGTTTTAATTGAAAGTTCATAGAGTGTATTTGAGTGGGATTTTTGTTCCTTCAATAACCAATTTGTAGACGTATCCCATTCATTTGACATATAACTTATCTAATAGAGTCATTTTAGACTATTAAAAATTTGACTTAGAACCATCTTATCTCACGGCAATCACACCCAGATGCTGGTCATGTTCACAAGGCAAACCAAACACAGTCATAGCACAAGCTTTAGCAATTTTTCTCATCGAAAACCAAGTCTATTATTTTTTTTCTCCAGCATAATAAAATAATGACACAATTGGAAATGAGAGGGAATGCCATTATCATTTTCAGAATAAGAGAATATTTTCACTGATATAAATATCTTGTTATAAGGTCATCCAAATTCATAAGTAAAAACATTATATTTTTTCAGATAATCTCCCAATCAACCTCTTCTGAAATGGAGCTTCTGGTTGAATTTGTTATCTGTGGAATGGTAGAATCAGATGCTTTCTCTTCTCTGAAGATAAACTTGGAGCTGCAACACATTAACTCACCCTTGGAGGTGATGCCCCAAATCTCATCATTGGCAGAAGCTGCGGAAATGGAGAAGTGTTAAATTAATTTATACATAAGTGGTCAATTATTAAGAATTTCTATTTTTTACAGCTTTAGACATCATCTCTCAAATATAGTATGAAATGATGATGATGATGAAGATGACTATGTGATGACAATGATGATGGTGATGAGGATGATGGCTATGGTAATGATGATGATGAAAAAATGACCAACAAAACAATGCGTACGGGAGAAAAATATTTCTTTATATAAAATGAAAAGAACAGTAATTTAGCTGAATCTTCTTAATGAATTTCTAAATAATTATGAAGCAATACCTAACCTGTAATTTTCCTGAAAGTTCCAGGAATTTTCTTCCAATAATTTCCTAGAATTCCCCGTTTTTTAATACCATGTCGAAAATAGATTTCACCACAGGATGAGAGAGCCCAAACTCCACAACTTGTAAGAGCCATGTCCACAGCTTGAATTCCTGTGTTTTAAAGAGTTTTTTGAAACTCAATGCAACAAATATCTTTGTATTTATATGGTTCCTCATATGCTGCCGTTATCAAATGAAAGGCAGTAATTACAATGGCAATTGGCTTGTAGTTACTTCCTTTCATTTAAAAACGGCAGTATGAATGTGGATCTTAAAGTGCTTAATTAAGGCAGAGATATATATATATCTTATACATATATTGACTCATATTATTTACATTCTGTAAATATTGATATACCTAAATATATACGAGACAGGACTCTTAAAAACAGGCCAACTTTGTAAGCAAGAAGATTTTTGGCACCAAATTTTATGCATTTGTTTATTTTTACCCTAAACAGCTGCCAGAAAAAGGGATATTGCAATAAATTTTGTAATTTCATTTCTGAAATAATTCTAAAATTGTTTTGTGTAGGCCTACATAATGACACTTATTGTTCAATCACGTTGAAACTATGCACAAGGTTAAATGTGCTTGTATCAGCTTATGACGATTGTCATTTAAATATTCAATTCTATGCGATAGATCAAGGAGAGCTCTTTATAGCACCAATTTAGATTACTACATAAATCCCTTTGCCAATAAACCCCTCTTTCTTTCAATCTAAGGAGTGGCCATCTACTGATACTCTTGAAAGAAAGTAAGGCTTGTAGTCATAATATGGCTGTTGCAATTTCTTGAAAAGTTGCACAGCAATGCTAAATATAAAAGTATAAAAATTCTGTAAAAGCTTCACAAACTTTTTATAATTTGACAGAAATATATGTGATGAGGCAGCAACTTCCCAAAAATTAAACAATAAATATGCAATAGATGGTCACAGTTATGAAAATTGTCTTAACTCTTTGACCCCGGAATTAATTTTTGCGTTTGGACGGAATTGTTTCTGTATCTTAAAAAATACCCGTATTTAGCTCTCTGAGAGCTTGTGTTTACCCAAACC
>JASKDV010186654.1:0-11968 GCA_032466395.1 Aegires albopunctatus
CGAATCGGCCGGCGCCGACCTGTCTGTGATTTCAATAAGCCGGCATGCCGGCTGTAGCCGGCAATCTTGCATCCATGCTTAGCGCACTACTAAAAGAAAATGACCCAAAACAAACTGCTTCGAAGCAATGGGAATATATCAAACAATCAATAGAGTCGTCAGTAGCAGATAACATAGAAGAAATACCACTACAAAGGTCAAAACAAACATGGGACAGAGAAAAAGATCATCTTTCTATACTCCAAAGGAATGAAACCAGACTGCTGGTAGAGGACATCGATAAATCTACTTGTGATGGGGGTATGATCAAAGCTATAAAGATCCTCAATAGAGAAAAAGCTGAAAATATTTAAATTAAAGATAAAGGCGGAAAGCTGGTTACCACCATGGGTCAAAGTGAGCAAGACGCAGTTCGCCTGAAAATCTCAAGCCGGTTTTACGTGTATCATATTTGATATCTAGGAAGTGTCAAATGATATTTAATATCAATTAATTCTCGACCATTATACATTTCTGGTAGGAGTAGGTCCACGGATTACCGAAAATCACCACAAAAATCTTGACGGCAATAATCTGTCTCAGCCGGCCGAAATGTTAATCAACCAGCAAGATCGTGCTGCAAATTTTGATCCGCCAGCAGTACGCCCAGAATTTGACCCATGGTACTATCTTAAACGTTTTTTCTCTGTAAATTGGGGTCAATTATCTTTCCCAAGAAAAAAGTTCCTAAGTGGGACTCGCATCCAGAAAATCCAGGTTGAGGTGCATGGATATATAAGTCGAAAAGTCAATCAATATCCAAGAAGTGTGAAGTGACAAAGAAATATAAGCTATAGCTGTTGACCTGGTGTTGGTCAGCAATGTTTAAATAGTTGTCAGCGGAGTAATAGAAATATGTTTTCTTGTAACTTTACAAGCTTTCAATAAATTGTACATATCATATCAAAATAATGCTCACCAGAATCAGTCTTGAAATTGACATCAACATTTTTTTGTGAAAAAAGAAATTCAACCACACCATGGTGCCCTTTTAAAAATGCAATATTGATGGGAGTGGTCTGTAAAAGATAATGGTATATTTTGAGGTGAGTCAATGTTAGGATTCAAAATTTGAGAAAGTTACAGAATTATCAATATTTTATTTATGACCTTATATAAATGAATGTATTATGATACATTAAATTTCCATTATTCATTACTGCTAAAAAAAATACATAAGGTGAGTCAATAAAAGAAATTATTTTAAAAAAGAGTCCTAAATTTTAGAGTAGAAAAGGATCTCTATCAAATCATTAGAGAATTTCAAAATAATTGGTTGATATTTATTCCATTTCAATACCATTCAGAAAGCCAATCTCGGGAAAAATCCAACAAGATATTAAAAAGGTACGGTTACAATGTTACATAAGACTCAAATATTAATCTGTCAATATCGTTTGATGTATTGGCTTCACAATTTTGAAAATACAGTAGTTTTCTCAGCTCTTCTGTCCATATGATTTTGCAAGCAAGTCGGGAACCACTTGCGGGCCAGATAAAATGATCTTGAGGGCTGGATCTCTTTTAGAAAATATATGCAGAAGCTCAGGTGTTTTAACAGAAAAAAAAATTGAGCAAAACAAAAACTAAGAAAAATAATCTCCCCAAGGAAGATGCACCATAGAACAATTATCAAGCAAAACAAAGCATTCGCTAATCACACCAAAAACTGGCATGTTTCTCCATCTCACAGATTTTGACTTTTTTGATCTACATATTTAATTTAAATGTTACTTTCAAACTTGTAAATGTATTGGTATGGATTATCATGATAGTTATAATATGGATTAATATGCATAACTGAATTTATGCACTTCCTTTCAGAATAGTTTTTTTTATGATATTGACAAGCAAAAGTAATTTTTCTTTTTTTGTTGTTCACTAGAACTAGGTTGGACAAACAGCTTCGTTAACGCCTTCAGTGAGGCGAGCATCGCGATTTTCGCATTTTTCGGTCATCATCACACACTCCTCACGCCTCTCAATGAAGTTGTATCGCAATATGATGCATATTATCACAAAGAGCAATTCAAGCCCTTTCTATCCATTCATAATATAATAGGGTTGTAATAACATAGTGTGCGCCTTACACAAACAATTTTGCGAAAGTTGAACCCAGCGAGCGCGGTGGCATATTGAAATGTGATATTTAGACCTCTCACTTTCTTTTTCTGTCTGGTTTAGGCTCCGATTCTGATTAGTTGCTATAAATAGATATTGCAATTCACTTTTTTCGCCTTCATAGGTCAAATAGAAGTTACTTAAAAAGTTATGTTTTTAGACGCGCGGCATTGGACCTTCCGGTATTTTTTTCTCTGGTAAATGGTACTGTTAGAAAGAGAATTTAATATTCTAGATTGTGTTAAAATTTCACAATAAGTTAAATGGAGCCGATTCCAGATTTATTTGAATAGAACCCATTTTCAATTAACACCCCGCACAATGTAGACACAATGTAAAACGCATGGCTATAGTGGGCAGCCTGTGAAGGCCAAGGCTATTAGTAATGGCGGCTATCATAATACAGTCACACTTTTTACCTTTCAATTTAAGTCAGTGGGAGGCATTATTTTCGCTGTATTTTGCAGGCCATAACTCAATTTTTGATTGTTTAGATGTATTTCAAGCATGTATGATAAATATAATGGTATCAACTCACTAGTTTGATATAGGTCTACTTGGGCTGAATTACGCATTTTACACAATGCCGCTTATTTATGTCAGCATTTTTTTTATCCCTGAGATTGTAAGCAGGTTTTAGACTATTTCATCTGTCAGTGCTTGAAAAGATCTTAATTTGATGTATTAATCAATTTTGTGGCTCTATTCATTGGTTTTTCAGAGTCATCTAAGAATAGATAAAATTCGCTATTTTTACTTCCCTTGCGCTATTCACGAAATTGTGCATTTTTGTCAATTTCATGTCAAAATGCAAACCATTTGCATCTTTTGCATACCCACCAAAAAAAAAAAAAAAATAGCCTTGTTCTATGTTTTGAAAATTTGAGAATGCTGAGTGGTGTATTTATTAAATGAGCCATGTCTCAAAATTAAATTATTAAAATATTCAGGATAAAATTATCTGTGTTCTAAGCTATTCCTCTTTTATGTTACTTAAAAAATAATTTTCTGTTTGTCCTACCTACTAAAACTATATATATTTTTTCAAAACATTTTATGAAATATGTGTGACAAAGAACAAATATAAGTACTGACCTGCCAGTCATTAAACACATCAGGTTTAGCTCCGCCGTCTTTAACAAGCAGCCTTAAACAGTGATACCACCCATAGGCAGAAGCATAGTGGACGAGGGAATTATTGGATGAATCTTTGCGATCAGGATCGGCTCCAAGAAACAACAGATATGAAGCAACATTGGCACAACCATTCATAATTGCATGAGTCAGAGCCGAGCGCTTCAGTTTGTCTGAAGAAATATATAAGTTGCGATAATACTAACAGGGGAAAAAATCCTGATGCATTATTGAAAGTTTGTTCGATCTTCTTCTTATTGAATCTGTGACTTTAACTACAACTGTCAACATGAGTTTTCAATTGTCGTAACTAATACTTTGATCTGAAAGGGACTGCTTTGTTCTATGAACTTGTTCATGTTTTTAATTTGGTTGAAAAACTTCTAGTGTTAGGCTAGTATAAAAAAAGTGGAGATGGCTCTCTCAGGGTGTCCCATGTTGTTAAAATTTCCAGATTTTGTGCTGTATTTAATTATTATTTTCATCCCTTCCTTTCTTTTCATGGGAATTTTTATTTGACTTTTGATGGCGCTATAGAATATGGGCACCTCATTATTTAATATTTGTTCTTCCAGGGGTGTCCATTGAAGAATATTTATTCTAAATCTGGTCTTAAAGGCCTTGTTACATTTTAATTTGACATGTGCTGAACAATTGGAAAATGTGTTTTAGGAAGACAGTTGCACATTTCATAAGATTCATACAGCTACCATGAGATAAAATGTACAACTTTTTCAAGATATGCAAAATGAAAGAACTTCAACATCACATAAAATGACAAAAAAGTGGCAGGACTAAATTGTTTTGGTTATAAGCTGACTAGGAAACTAATAATTAAAAAAAAACATATTTATCATAATGTAGATTTAAAATATTACTAGACACCACTTAATTCATTTTAATAGGGAGTAAGGGGTAATTGAAGCAGGTGTTTGCAATATATAATCCTCAATGTTTGATCCAGTAAACATTTTACTCTCTGTTGAGTTAAGTTTGACCATTTTTATAGCAAATCATGTTCTCCCATGCTAATCACACTAATGTCTTTTCTTCATACTTTGTTAGTAAGCCATTATTCAGCTCCTACACAGGTCCACACAAAAAACCAACAGAGCTCACAATGGCTGTAATTGTAATTGTAAACTTAAAATAAAGAAAACTATGGCATATACTGTCCATTAAAAGGCTAACTGGCTGCCTGAAAGTTAAGATGCATACTATAGGTCCAAAATAGTCTAGTCTTAAATTCTCTAATACTATCTGTTCTTCTGTTTTCACCCGCTGGCCACACCATCGACATCAGCTAACCACTAACTAGCCTTAATTTAGGACCTATGAGAATTAAAAATAGTTGAGACCTGAAACAAAATTCATACATCTGAGCAAAAATTAAAAAATCTAAAGATGCTATGAAATGAGTGCAAAATATTATTTAGTACCGTTGTTCTAATTCATTAAGCATTGTAAGGGGGAAATAAGTAATATTCAATAACATTATGATGATGCTTCACTATGCTTACAACCCATGTAAAGATTAGGTGTAGTTATTTTTTATATTAATGCCTTTATATATCAATAGAAAGATTTTTAAACTCATGTGCCTGTATGCTTAGAGACTTTTCTACGAAACCGAGTTAACTTCTACGATTTTCGATATACCGCCAAGTTCGTCAAATTTTGTATGCATAAACCCTTCGTTGGTAACGCACACTGTTATCTTTATTGTCGTAAAATTTTGGTGCTCTTCAACATTAGAGAACATGCCTAGGTCATGAAGGCACTTAAAATGTTGGTACTTCTTTCCGGTTGCTGTGCCATCGGCGTTGATCCAGCCGGGGGAAGCCTCACGCGTGTGACGTAAGATCTCGTCATTGATGTGCGCGCTGAGACATCGGCGGCTTGAGAACAAAGAAAAGCAAGGTTAACGCTGCCGTTAAGATTTCATCCCGACCTAAAGTGTAACGGTGGGGAGTGGACACCTAACACTTTCATTAAATCAAGTTGGGCTTTTAGCATACCATTTTTAGCCAAAAGACTTTATGCACGTGGAAAACGCTTTGTTAAGTTATACGAAGCTCTAAGCATATGGGCAATTGTCCTTTATCCACAGTTCATATAATCATCAATATTAGTTATTCGAAATACTCAGAGGGTCTGGTTGATCTTTCTATCAGCCTCATGAAGTAAACAATATTTCAAAGCCTATGAACCCTTTGACATGACAAATGTAGGAATTAACGCAGAATTTTAAAGTTAAACATGCTTTTATCAGGCTGCCACTCACTTTTCACAAAATCCACTAATTTTTTTCGTCGATAGGAACCAGATGCTAACGAACGTACATACTGCCAAAAACAGTCAACCAATAATTAAAACTCATCATGATATCTAATATCTGTTTGTATTGTATGGTTAGTAAATCTTAAAAAATTTAACTCACTAAAAGTGCCTCATTCATGTGATAAATTCCCAAAAGAAGCTTTAGAAGTGCCATTTAAAACATCTACCCTTACTGACGGTCCCACAACATTGATTTTAAAAAAGACACAAAAAAGGCAATACTAATTAACAAAAAAAAAAAAAAAAGACATATTGAACAAAAAATATCTCCTGATACTGATCAGATGTGAAGGGATAGATATATCAGGACTTTTCATTTGAAAATATAAAATTTAAATAAACTAACATTCACTACAGATTTGCCAACCAAAAATCAGACAAAAAACATATTTTCATAGAAAAAATGAGGTTAAAAGTAGAATAATGAACATAAAGTTAAATACTTAGCAGATGATTACTGAGTGTTTTAAATAAAGTTTAAAGGTCTTGTATGAAGCCTTTTTGCACAACGATAAGTACTCCAAGAAACCATCATCAGTACTTTTTTATTTATTCGTGAAGCAAGTGGTGGTAGCAGTAGCATGGCATCAGAAGCAACACTGGGCTCTAGTACTAGTAGTAGTAGTGATGATGGTGGTGGTGGTAGTAGTGTGATGATGGTGGTGGTAGTAGTATAAAAAGTAGTAGTGGTGGTCACCACTTTGACAATTTTGTGAGATACTCTAGGTTTGACCAGGATGTCAGATACTGAACAGTGGTGATAGTGGTAGATTCTAGATAAGTAGTGGTATAAGTAGTAGTAATATACGTACAGATTCCTTATTTTGTATTCTCAGCCGTTAATATTGATAATCTTCGTTCAAGAATTTATGTTTTAATGGGCCTGCTTAGTCCCCTTCAAAAATATCTAAGAAAAATCATTCGCACAAAGACTTCTTTGCCCTCGCAATCATGTCAATCAAAGGATTACCATGTTCCTTAGAATTATGTTTTCTTTGACAATACCCAAATGCAAGAGGAATTTTAGGTATTAATTGTGAGGCAATATCTAGATTCTAGATCTCTAGGCCTAGAGAAAACAAAGACAAGAATATTAGATCTAGAAGTGATATGCAATCCCAACTTAGAATCTAGATATAGACAAATCAAGGCAGAACAGCCGTTTCCAAAAGTTTAGACCTAGGCTATTCCTTTTAACACCATCCAGTCTGCATGTTAATTGATGACTTTTTATTTTCGCACAAATTCACGTGAATGCACACCACATGGGTATTATTATTATTAGATAGAGCATAGACAGTATACAGAGGTACAAGTCTATGATCTAGATCAATTTATAACAATTAGATTCTTATAGGGCTAGATCTAAATATATCAAGTAAGTGTACGACCGGAAACAATTTTTGAGTTGAAAATGCTTGAATTTTTTAATTTAGGGAGACGTTTTAACAGTAGTAGTAGATATAGGATCAGAAGGGTAGCAAGAATTGTATTGAATTTGAAATTTTCTTCTGAATCCACTGCCGAGAGCAAGCTGCTTTTTCTTCTTCTCTCAATCCGGTTGAATTCCGACAGTGATTATGGTTACCGAGCATGGAAGGACTAGGGATATACATGTAGTAGATCTAGATTTAGGAGTAGGGCTAAGATTAGGTCCTAAAACCAGAGCGAAGCCAGGAATCCCAGCTGGTTTAAAATAAAATTACCTGTAAATCATTATTCTTTTCAGAGCCATGCCTCAGATTTCAATCTACTTATTCACATTTCACACTTGAATAAATAATAATCACCCGTCACTATTTTCATTACCCCAAAACACATATCTTAGTGTGTGAGCTATATGAAGTTTTGGGCAATTTTAATCATCCAAATGTGGCGTCAAACATCAGATGCGTGAGCTACCTTACTTCTATAAAATGCCTTTAGAAGTGATTTAATCATGTCAAAAGAATAGATGTGTCTAATATGACCGAGGAGAAAATTTCAGAAAAAAAAAGGGCCAAAGATGAAAATGGTTCTTTGACAATTTTGTGAGATACTCTAGGTTTGACCAGGATGTCAGATACTGAACAGAGATTTTATGTAGGGACATATACATTTAGCAGTTTATCAAATCTCAGACTCTCAGACTGCATTGACCTATGGACAAGAGAGCATATTTTGTATTCGATTCTTTTCTCGACATGTAACCAATGCAGTCCTTTTATTATTCATAATGAATCATAGAGTTAACAAGAATTTGGAAAACAAAAAAAAATTGAATTCATATATAAAATCAACATGAAAATGCATAATCAGTGCCATTATTTGCAGCTTAAACAAACGATTCATTGAAAATTTTACTATTTTTGTTAGAAATCTTAAATAAAAACAAAAATATGACTCAGGTCAACCATTTCCTCAAATATAATGTCGATGGCCATCAATATCCTCAACGCATCAATGAATTATTTCTTGGCCTTCAGCAAATTAGCATCACACCTGCTTGCGGCACATTGATTTTAGAGCTGTATTTCAGCAATGAAGCAGACATGGTCCAAGATTATTCAACATTAATGGGACTAGGAGATCACGAAGCAGCCGTTTTGGGTAAACAAATTTTAATATGAACGTCCACCAGAATGTAAGAAAAGAGTGTACACAGGGAATATGACAGAAATTTCATAGAAGAAGACGAAGGAAACAAGAGACAACTTTTCAATTTCATAAAAAAATAATTGGTGTATGATCTTACATTAGCATTTTTGAACTTAAGACAAACAAGGCTAATCCCACCAGCAAGTCAAAGAAAAAGCTAAAATTCTTTTCGAAACATCAATACCAGCAGTTCAATGATCATGATATCGATTCGACTAAATTTCAAACAATAGAAAACAACAAAGTCAAAATTACTTCTCAATCTCAATGAGAACAAAGCAGACCTGCCATATTGTCCAACAGAATAATCATGATGAACTCATAAAAAGAACAAAATTGGGAAATAAAATCAGAATCATAAAGAAATTAAGACACTTGCCAGTAGTTATAATTCACGGCAGCGTTACAACAGCAACTTATTCTATCGAAGTAATAATAATCCAAAAGGCGCCTTATAATTGTTCTGATGAAATAATGCATGCCCACATTTTTGTGCATTCCTCAAAACATTTTTTTGTTATTCTGGGTCGTTGTTTTTGCTAACTCTGAGCATGTGGAGTGTGTAGGCGCACTGTGGGTAACCCACCAAAAGTATTAAAAAACCCAGAATTTCACCATATTTCAGGCAAAAAGTCTAAATATTCTGATTAAATCTGAATGAATGGCAGGTCTGACAGAACAATGGTTCCAGATGCATACCTTTAGATACTGAAATAATGTGTAGAAGAACTTGCTCCAGTACTCACATTGCTTTTCCAGGCTACTTTAGATTAAAGAAACACTGCTTTTCCAGGCTACTTTAGATTAAGGAACTGTACAACAAGAATGGAAACAACTTGACGAACAATGCATACTAATTGACGTGCCACATGGATTACCAGCCCAATGCGAAACACAATCAGTCACAACTTGTGAAGATTTCATAACATCAAAAACAAAGGCCAAATGGTTGTTATCCTCCTTGATTTTTCAAAAAGCATTTGACAAGGTCTGTCATCCAAGCAGCTAGAGAAAAGTAAAGGCCTATGATGTCACAGAAAAAGAATGAAATTAACTGTATGCAGAAAATCGTTGTAGATGGCGAAGAGTCAGAAAGTGCACCAGTAGAACCAGGTGTACCACAAGGAAAAGTCCTAGGCCTATTGTTCCTTATATATATATATAAACGACTTGTCAGAAGGTCTGGAGAAGGAACTAAATCAAGACTTTTTGCCAATGATAGCTTAATATACAGAAATATATGAAACCACAAGGATGCAAAGATACTAAAAAATGACCTCAACAAATTACAAAAATGGGAAGAACGATGAAAAATGGAGTTTCGCCCCCAAAAGTGTCAGTTAATTCGAAAATGTCAGTTAATTCGAAAAGATTGATATGAATACTAGCGATTATCAAAGACCATAAATTAATTAAACAGGCCTTGCAAATCGATAATTTTATCCAATAATGAAAGTAAACTAATAATTGATTGCAGATTTATACTTGCATTCAACCGTTCTGTTCTCTTCATTGGGATAGCCTATCGTTAGCAGTTCGTAGAATAATATTCTTCTTTGAGAAATAGCTGTTCGTTAAAATTAACATTCACTCAATTGGTTGGAACTTTGCACATGCGGGATATTCTGGGATAGTCAAAAGTAGCTGATAATTACGGAATCATTAATAACTATTTAAGTATCATCTAAGATTAAGAGTAAAGAGTAAAGCACAAAGGCATAACTTTCAACTTCTAAATAATAAATGAGTTTCAACTAAGATTACAGCTGTATGACTTTAAACTTCTAGTCTTGTTTTGTTTTAAAATCAAATAGTACATAAGCAACAGAATCAGTTTTATTCTTAAATAGCACTCTTACATCAAATCACTAACCTGCTTTTTCTTCATCAGACTCCTCATCTGAACTGTAAATCTTTTTCCTTGGCTTTTTACCCAAAGCTTTGGTTGTCTCTTCTAGATCAGAATCATCCTCTTCTTCTTCTTCTTCTTCTTCCTCATCTTCCTCTTCTTTAATGTTGCTTTTCACAAACTTTGAGCTTAACCCAGTTTTTTCTCCGGGTATTGCTGGTTCCTGCACTTTTTTCTGAGGCAAAATATTGATATAAATGTTACAATAAATTGTGAATGCTTTTTGAACAATTTGCTTACCTGTCTTGCTTATCTTGCACTGCATCAATAAAATGTTTGTTTAAATTATATCATTAAGAATGAAAATCAAATTTGCTGTTTAATAGATTGATAAGTAACTAGAAAATTCTACATTAAAATCCTTAATTTGAGCACAGATTATTAGAGTATTAAAATTCTACTAAAATGTATAACATTCATTAACAACTTATATTAATTCAGAATTCAAGAACTAGAGTTAAAACGATTTTCTCTTAAATTATTAAAAAGTTTATATAAAAATGCCATATTTCACTTTAAGTGTCAGAGGCCAGGGCCACTACGTAAGAAAAATAAAAAAATAAAATAAAAATATATGATCGCGGAGTGGTTCTCATCCTTTATCATCATTAAAAAGTGGAAAAACTCAGGAACATTTTCAAACATTTTATTTTTTTCCAGAAGATAATTTGATTCCAATATTCTTTTCAGCCTGTCTGAATAAAGAGGACATTTTTTGAATATCACACCATGATGTTATTAAAAACTCTGAATACTCTCAATGATTGCTTTATAGAAATTTAATAAAATCTTAGTCTTGAGTGTTCTTAGAAAATATTTGCTCTGTCTTGCTTTTGTTAAAAAACACCTTGCATTTTGTGTTCTCCAAGTTAAGCCATTCAATTCAATTCAAATTCAAATCATTGTTTATTGATTATTATTTTTATAGCTGAAATGTATGTTCTTTAATTTTTCTATACCGACAATGAGAACATTTATACAGCGCTTATACAAAATAGCTCCTAGCGCTTTGACAAGGAGTAAAATTAAGAATAATAATTTAATAAACTTGATGTAAAGAATTTATATGGGTAAAATTGTACATCTAAATAATATAAAAAATGAGCATGTATTTAAAATGAAGTATGGTTTAAAAATATGGTATATAGGATTTATGGGTAAAATTGTACATGGCAGAAAACAGCTCAGAGAGCTAAAATAGTACTTTCTGCCTTAGCAACAAAATATTGACAGAGTGTGTGCAAGTTGAATAATAATTTTTGTGTCATGTTATTGCATATGAATTACAAAATTTCGTTTTTGTAGGTTTAATTTCATTTTGAAGTTCTGTTATAGCCAAAAAGCGACACGATGCATCTTCTTTTCAGAGGCCTAGTTACATCTAGTAAGTGAAAAAAATAATGAAGAACATTTTTTTGCCCCAAAAGTTTCAGAAAAAAAAAGTCTGTAACTAGTGTAAAAAAAAAAAATTAAATTAAAAAAAAATAAAAAAAAATGTTGCATTATAAAGGCCAATCAAGAGAGATTCAAGTTGTTCTATTTCTGAGAGGCTATGGTGTCGCTCCTTCGAATGACCGCCATGCCTATGTGCGCATTGTATTTTATGGGACTTCCGCTGTCGTGTCGCTCAGTTTCTGCCTTAGCAACACTTGTTTTTGTGCTAATATTTCTTGAACTACAGTAAGTACGGACCTATGGCTTCTGAAACCGTGTGATTGATTGAGAGAGAGAGAGAGAGAGAGAGAGAGAGAGAGAGAGAGAGAGAGAGAGAGAGAGAGAGAGAGAGAG
>JASKDV010186665.1:0-11968 GCA_032466395.1 Aegires albopunctatus
TTATTATTATTATTATTATTATTATTATTATTATTATTATTATTATTATTATTATTATTATTATTATTATTATGTTCTGGGAATACGATTTGATTTTGTAAAAGTAAATTTACAGATGACAGCAAGAGATACAAATAATTGTCTCATCCTACAAAAACAGCCATAATTGAATATCATTCTAAATGAATTACATGTACATGTATGTACATTGTACGTTGTTCTGTTGTGACCATAAAGTCAAGTGTTAGTGACTAACAAACTAATTCGACCCCACGCAAACACGTCATGATGCAACTCATTTGATTGATTCTTAATCTTAAGTAAGATCTCCACTCTCTCTTCCTTTCTGTCTCTGGGTGGGGGTTATTTTTACATGTAATATTATATTAATTCACGTTGGATCTTTGGCCTGTTTTGATACTATATAATTCAAAATACATAATTGTATAACTGATGAACACTTAAACTTAAAATCATGTAGCGTTTTAAATTTGACTGGTGGCCTATAAAACATTTCCTAACATCGTGGTCTTCTAGTGATAGACATTTGAGCTGGTGATCGAAAGGTCTCAGGTTCGAATCCCGGTTGGGTGCGATGATGAGTTCTTGGGAAAGACTCTTTACATGCAATTCCTCACCGTACCCATGTGTAAAATGGGTACCTTGGTAATGGTATATTATAGGTAGTGGAAGATCTTGTCAGTATGCTAGAGTGAAGCGCCTTTCATCGGGTCGCATCTCTGTATGCACCCCCGGGGGTTGAGAAGGATCTTGGATTGCAATCGCCTGCCAGGGAAATTCTGTGAATTGCATAGAGCACATTTAATGAGAACACGCTATATTAATAAGAACGCTCTTTACTTTACAACAACGAAGTCTAGATCTACGCTACTGGCAAAAGCCGCCTATCTCAAAGGCTCAAACTGGATCAGTCTGGATTCAACTAAGTCGTTTTAGTTTTAGAAAAGCAGACCATCTGGAAAGGGAGCTTACCAAAGAAAGACTATTTATAGTTTATAATCCTTGCTATTACCTACACAATGTATCAGTATTAAAAATTGTTGTTTGGTTTTCAAATTTTCTTGGTGAGTTTAACACAATGTCCACGTAGACATGTTGGTCATTAAAGCATGTGTATTTTTCCCCTCTCATTCCTCTTGCGGTTGATTTTGTTGATACAACATAATGCATGTACTAGTTTTTAAAAAAAGTTTGCCGTTGCGGTCATTGAACGAGCATGTCAGCGTGCCTTGCTATTCTGTATTTTTCTTTACAAAACAATAATTTGTTTATCACACTACAAAATGTTTACAATTCGACGCACAATTAGTGCCTTTTTGTGTTGCCTGTTCTTTGTTAAGTTTATTGAGTAAGTGTAACCAAAGGTTGATTCGAATTTGAAACACTCAACAATTTCCTGCTGCATAGTATTCTCTTTCCAATTCTCGAGGTCTGCATCAAAGATAATGTAAAAAAAACAACAACCCTCTAGCTAATGGCAATGGGATATCATATTATTACAGTGGTTCATGCTTCTAACTGTTTCAACATTCATTCAGTGCACTTCTGAAAAAGTTCCAGAGTCACAAACAAAATGAATGTAGTAAATATATATATATATATATCCATGTCAGTTGTCTAATGGCGCTTCATACTTAATAATAATAAGGTTTCAATCAATATCGTATTAAGCACACTGTCCGTATTTCAGTGAATGTCAAAGCCACGCCATTAGCTTGATAAGATCAGATAATGTCCACGTAATTGTCAAGATTTTGGCTTTCATCCATGGACTGCTTGGTGGGATCAAAGACCAATTACTTTGCAATTACTGTCATTATTGGTTAGGGAAAACGGACACATTATGTAAAATGTAATGCATACAAGAATACAAGCAAAGAAAGTTAAAAAAAAAAAAAAAAAGCTGATAAAATGAAGAATAGTTGGATGAACTGCAGATCTAATAAATTAGCGAGATAGAATGTCCTGCCCCTTCTTTCATTTTTCATTTTGAAGTAAACGGTTTTTTAATTGGCAAGAATATTGATCAATGGTACAGCAAAAGATAATGATACTCATAATAATAATAATAATAATAATAATAATAATAATAATAATAATAATAATAGTAATAATAATAATAATAATGCTGATAATATTAATAGTAATAAGGATGGTACTACTACTACTACTACTACTACTACTAATAATAATAATAATAATAATTTATTAGCGAGATAGAATGTCCTGCCCCTTCTTTCATTTTTCATTTTGAAGTAAAAAGGTTTAATTGGTAAAGAATATTGATCAATGGTACAGCAAAAGATAATAATAATAATGATAATAATGCTGATAATAATAATAATAGTAATGATGATGATGATAATAATAATAATTTCTTCTAGTAAGCGTATGAAGAAAATCAGCACTATTACTATTAATTTGACCAAGGATTTGAAACAGCCCCATCTGACTGCGACAAAATGTTGAAATGATATCTTCCTAAAGCGAGAGCTTCATTAGCAATAGATAGGTCTATAGACTATAGATTAACTTATTTTAATTATGGCCACGTATGTCGTATTGATTCACTTCGAAGAAAGGGAACAAACCCAACCTAATTTCACTTTCCTTGCTTCATGGAGGATTTTGGATTAATCTCTTATGGCTTTATTAATGTTTATAAAAAAAACAAAAAAAACAAAAACAAAACAGAATAGTACGATTACAATTATTTTACGTTTTGAATCCGATCAACTGCCGTTTGAAATTCATGCATTGCAAATGCGTCTTGATTTCTACATGTTGATCGAAACATGCACCGTTATAGTTATAGTATATAGGTTGTTTCTAGTAGTAGTAGTAGTGTCTAGTAGTAGTAGTAGTAGTAGTAGTAGTAGTAGTGGCAGTTGTAGTAGTAGTAGAACAAATATAACAATAATAACACAATCAAAACCAAATTTTACTTTTCGCTGAAACAAATACACCAACTACCAACCTGCTCTCTGTCTATTCTTTTTTAAGGATGATTTTATATATATATAGTACTCTTAAAATTTTGTTGCATATATATATATATAAAAGATATAATGCAATTTCATTATTTAACGGCCCAGGGATGCAAAATGTTATAGCAAGGGAAATAACTCGTATATTTAATTTTCCTTCTCATCAAGATCCACTATACGAGTTATTGTTACTGATAAAATTTTGCATCTTGTCAGTCTCCTTATGGGTAGGAAATTCCCTTTGCTGCGCATTCATTTTACAAGTAATATTAGGCCCCAGATATACTAAGTCCGTCCAACTGTTGTCTTCAAAATGAAGTCAGTTGAAGGATACCAAAAAGTATTTGTTGCCTTCATCATGTAGTGTAAGTGTAAGCAAGCAACAGGGCAAAGACCTCATTTGACATAATGATGGTACACTCCATAATGAGCATTAGTCAATCTTCAATCTGGCTGTCCTCAAACAGGTGCCCGCAAACTGAAGGTACTATAGCGTATATCTACTTTATCCATCAAGTCTCTTTTTAATTTGTAATTAAGACAACAGTTTGATGGGATCAGTATATCTGAGGCCTTTAGAAGGACTAAATTAGTGCCAGGTTCAAACAACACGAACGATGTAATTTTTCTTGAAATTGACCGCAATTGCATCCCTCAAACAAGGTAAAAGTGAGTGTCAACCCAGAAGAGCATTGTGCGTGTCCTATTTCATCTAGTCTTGTAAACAAAAAGGTAGAAAGCAAACTAAATCTTTGACTTTTTTAAAAACTGACTGAAAGGCAAAAGCAAATGCAACTATATTCAGTTACACTTACAAAATATGAACAGTCACATTATGGAATGGTAGGCCTACATGAATTGGCTGACTACTACTATACTGAGAGAGAGAAAGAAAGAGAGCAATGAAATTTGAGATTGAAACATAAAATGACAAGATAGGAAACATTTTTTTACACAGTAGTTTGTAGCACATTTAATGGTAAAAATCAAATCACAATATCAATTTATTACATGTATTAAAAAAAAAAAATCCAACACAAAAAGGCTTCTTTCAATTCATAAATGAAGATTTTATTCACTTATCAAATTCATTTGATTCAAAGTTTATTTTCCTGTCAACGGATCTGAGAAAATTTAAAAGCATTATGTATAATTATATAATAATATATTTCTAGAATAAAATGGCAATTCCATTCAGTAACCAATTTTTTCAAATATTCCTTCACATTTAATCCACAATCAATTCTAATAGTCATTCACACACTGTTAACAACCATTCTTAAGTTCAATATAACATGATCTCACAGAGCAAATTCATTCTCCCACCCCAGGCATATTAATATTAAGGATCGGGGTGAAGCAACATGCAGTAACAACAACATTGTACAGGGGTATTTGCTTTAGAGCTCCATCTTTGAGAGTCAAGAATAACAGGCTCTTCTTATTCTTAGCTGGAGCAGGTTTATTGGTAAAAAGTTAATAATACTGAAGTCTGACTTGAGATCGAAAACTTATGAAACTTGGATACAGCAGACAAGTACATGAGAGACAAGAGTTTCTTTCTTATCATTCTTAATCACTTTAAGTGTGATTGGTCATTCAATTGACAACTACATTGAATTATTGGCCTACCTTGCCACCTCCCCATGACAGACAGGGGTTGTTGAGTTTGTCTGAGGAGGTTGGTGGCCAGTGAGCTACAGTTTATCTGCGCCAGGTGTTGCTTAGCATGTTCTATGACTGGGTGACTATGCTGATCAGGTCCCTAATCATTGATAGGGTTTGTGAAATCATATGGGTTCTTCAGGGGACAATAATATTAATAACAATCGAAAAAAAATATTGTCGAACTACATGTAACTAAAGCAAAGACCGCTGCAATGAGAATAATCAACCAGCATCAGAAACCACAACACAAGCATATCACCAATTTCATTTAAAAACAAGTTTGCAATCATTCAACCTCTGTTCAGTGTCATGTTCATGCTTAGCGTATTCATTCAAACACAACGACAATGAAATGTTTATCATACATTCTATGATTCTTTACATACACTCTGACAAAGTTATCTTGTTGTATAATGCAAAATTAAATGCGTAATAAGAAATTATAAAAAGATATAAATACAACAGGAAAAAACAAAACAAAAACTACCAACAAACTCTGAAATAAAAATCAATTTTTAAAGATTTAGCCTACGTCTTTTACTTTTAGTATCTACTCACTTCAGCTTATAATGCAACTAGTTTTTTAAATGTCTAATGTCTTGGTCTTGTATTAAGCACAAGTATGTACTAGTACTATCTCTATTCTTAAGACTAAAATTTTAGTTTTTTAAAATTCAGATAACATCTTTAAAAAAACACAAACACACTGACAATACTGACATAAAAATATATATCCACCAACTGTTTACCATACTTCTTGTAAAATAAAAAGTGTTTCCTAGATATAATATTCTAATCACATGTATTGTGTGTGCAGATATTATTTTAAAATCTGCAATAATTATAAGCTGCCACTACTACCAGTGCAAGAGGCATTAAAAAAAAAAAAAAGTTCAATAAATGGAACTTTGCCCATAGCTTAGAAAAGGAGAGGTTGCATGACCCGAATAATGAACAGTGAAATAATAGAAAAATAAAAAATCATTTCTCATCGTGGCGGAAGTGATTCAAGTGAGGAAATGAAACTAAAAATACAGAATAAATAAAATAAAAAAGAGGGTTTAGATTTCAAGGGTAGAGATGGGCAAATGTATTAGATTTCTCACACAAAAATCATAACTATGAATTACATGTATTATTATTATGGAAATGAGCCTTAAGACTAGAATAGATACAAATACAATTTTCATCCAAAATTTAACCAGGGCAATGAGAAATACTAAAAATGATAATGGATATGCAATACATTTGAAGGAATGTAAAAGGAGCAGAAAACAAAACCTTAAACTTAAAAGGGGACAGTCCATCAAAATAAGAGCACTGGCATATTTTTTATACATGATCATAACCCTCCACACACACACACAAAAAGGCTTAGATCTAGATCTATCTTTGATATCAACATATTATAAATTCGAAACAATTCACAGGGAAATATCCATGACTAAACAGACCTATAAGGAGATAGTGATATGAAGACAATTTAATATAATAGGCCTTTATGGTGGCAACCTATCATATTCTCATTCTTTCTCTTCCACTCCTTAACAATTAACGGTATCAAGAGTATGCCAAGTACAACTCAAGCCTTTGGGAGGAAAATAATTATGATAAAATATAATCAGTTAAATGCATCTTATTTGCAAGTAAACTGTTTGAGATAAAGAAAATCTAAGTCAGCTTTTCATAGAGTGTAAGTAAAAGACATGCAAAGCTTTCCACTCAATGGTGGTATCAATCAAATGTCAAATAAAAAATTGAAGGTAATTTTGAGTTGAATTATAAGAGAACTCAGGCAATTATCAAAATTCATAACACAAGGAATATGGCACACCAGTGGTGAAGAATTTAATGTTTAAGTTTAATCATTAAATGAAGTGCTGACTATTAACTTGTACTGAAGGGGGATTGAATGCAATATTCTTTGTTTCATCTGGCAAATGTATAGTGCCAATATTGTAAAGTATGTACATGTATTTACTAATCATAAAAATTGTGCTGGTAGATGAGTATGCTAATAGGTTCAAAGGCGTGATTGTCGTTGTAGTATTGAAATTTACCCATGTTCACTACTTTGGTTAAATATCACCATCAGGGGTTTCCTTGACTGCTTTGTAAACAGCCAAGGGTTCTTTTACATGCATATATTTTACACATGGGACCTCCGATAGGACTTGACACTGTTTATCCTAGCAACTTAATGATAGGGGGCACAAGGAAACCCGAAAAAAATAATATGGATTTCAATTTCAAGCCTGCACAGGTTTGAACCAGGGACCTTGGCTTGGTAGGTGAGCGCCTTAAACACTGAGCTATCTCAGTGTGAGACTCTGCACCCCTCAAAAGAATGAAATTAATCCTATTGGGACTAAGTTCCTTGGTAAACATGAATCAATTCTATAAAATGAAGCACAAGGGTGAGTATTAGTATTATTTACCAGAATATGAAAAGCATATCATATTCATATTATTATGCTTTACTAGACCCTATTTCAAAATTACACTTACACCTTAAAAGTGAAACAAAGCCTAAGCCCATATTGCAATTCATTGAAACATATACTCTGGGACAGAATTTTTTTCTATAGAAAGTATAGTGGTTAATTGGAACGCCTGAAGCTTAATGAAAAAATAAATAAAAAACTAAAAACCCAAGGTATCACATTAAGACCAACAAATTGTACTCTTCCATGCTAATTGACTGTACCAGTACCAGCGGTTATACGAGTAGAACGCTGCACATAAAACAAATCCATCTAAATCAATTGTCATAATTTAAAGACGTGTATCATCCACCAGCACAATGTAACGTTCTAGGCAAAGATAACTCTGAAATCAAACAATTTGCCCGGACCAACGATGGCTTGCACCATATTAATTTGAGACTTGAGGTTTTCTCACTATGTCCATCACAACAATATGTCATTGTCACATAGATCTAGTAAGTTCAATACAACCATTACACAACACAGATTAAACATCAGTGACAACATTTTAATTTCTCTTACAATCTCCACTTCATTTCACTCTACTCCATCTCTGAGTATACAAAAACCTTAACATAAGTACTCTTCAAATTATCAATGTTAGGATAATTGAGTCTCATAAAACAATTTCTTTCCTTTTTATATTTAAATCAGTCATCCCTTTCCTAAACTTTTTTTTTTTTTCAAATGAGAGTTAATACATGTACGTCAAGTTCATACTTTCTTCTTAATCACGGTAGTAATAGTTTGACAATTTGTATATCGATTGAGAGAAGTCCCGTTCTATTAAATATATGTTATTTATACCCTTCTGCCATTTACATTATGATAATCATTACCAGCACAAAACTTATCAGTTACAGATTTTTCAATCACAGCAACATCTAGTAACAACTGTGATTTTCCAACCTTGTTTCGGTGAAAAAAGAAGTAAATTAGACCAGCTGTTTTCAATTGACATCTGACAAAAAGCTTAAAGAAAAAAACAAAGAACAAAAGAATTGGAATAAAGCTACTGTGGAATATCCTTTACTTCAAAATAAGAATGACTGTACTGCTGTTATCTCCAAAAGTAGCATTCTCGTCTTAATAATATAAACAAAGGAGGAAAATCAAATAAATAACAAGGCTGTTGATCATTCTTTCTCTCAACATAACAAAACACAAACTGTACATTGTGGAAAGGAGTGTGGCCCGGTGAAAACTGGAACCACATCCACCATTGCTACTGGTTTGCCTGCTCACAGGCATCGATCCAATCACTGTAGACATCAACGGCTTCGGACAGATCTGATTCACTTAGATTAAGGAAATCACTCAAATAAAAAGCAGTATTTCTTACACATGAGAACAATAAAGACAGGATAAACCATAATCATTTTAGATGGCAATGTAAGGGCAACAATTAAACTTGTAGGCCCACATGTATTATGTATAAGAGTTCTATGGGATTGAGAGTATGATGAACATTAAATATCACTATAATAACCAGTGTTATATTAGTTATAACTTTATGATTGAAAAATGTAAAACACAAAAATATTTATAAAACTACAGAGATATATTTACCAATCTAAAGCTCACCATTAAATACAAATCTTAGTAAGTTAGAGTATACTAGTTCAACATATCAGTAATCACAGAAATACGTTGGGCTCTCTATTAGTGATGTGACTAGTCCCAATTCTTGAACTGGTTCAAAAGGTCGTCTTCCTGCATTGGAAACGGTTCTCCAGATGAGGACCGTTGATGTTTCAGTAGTATTTCTAAATAAATGGTCCAGCCTCTCAGAAAGTTTCAGTCTTTTCTGAACGATTCAGTCTATCATAATTCAATTAATTATCAATCATTATACATAATGATGCATAACGAGTACTTGTAAACAAAAAGATCATCACTATTACAATAATGATATGTTAAAATAGAAGTCGTAATGAGCTCTTTGATAATTTATGCAAACAAATTTCCTACTCTGATGATCGCAAAGGTAGAAGCATAATGAATGTCCAAGAGGACGATGAAATTAAGTCTCTTTGAAAGAGGAAGAGGTTCTGTTCTATTTATTACTGAAACGTTCCTCAAAGTAAGATTTCCGTTATCACCTCTACTTATCGCTGAATTGACAACGGACAAAATTCAACCAATCAGTGGGGCAATTCCTTACCTAACCTTTCTGGATAGCCACGTTGGCCATCCTTAGAAATTGCTCAAGATGTCTTAACACCATGTGGTGTCTGAATAAACCATAAAAGTGAGAGAATTACATGGATAATACAAAAAATGACACAATGATTTTTTATAAGTCATAATAAATTCAATAGTTTCAGCTAATCAAGACAACAAAAATTATACTATAATCCTAAAAATCGATGGACAAATAATGGAAATATATAAAAATTGCTTTTTTTTGATTGTTGGTAAATCAATTTCAAAATCATTTTTCTAACATAAAAACATTATTTTTCATCCAATTTTAACCGGAATTTAACAATTTTCATTAATAACTTCAATGGAAGTTACAGGGGTCTCAGCTACAAATTAAAAAAAACCACTGAAATTTCGCGGAGAACATTACACGGACAAAATCGTATCAGTTCTAGTAATTAAAGGCAAGCATTCCATGAATCTACAAGTGCAAGGAGAAAACATCATAGGAAAACAAGTAGAGAACAGTTACAATGATCACAATACAAGAACAAGAAGACAAAACATCATTCTATAGAACTAATAATTAGTACTCATACTAAGAATAGTAAAATAAAAGGGCTCTAGGGTCCATACTGCATGCTCTAGCAATATCAACCAACACAGGGGCATAAGTTAGAGGCATGGAATTTTCAGCCATGACACTGAGGATCATGGCTTCCATCGTTGCGACCCGGTCCGCTACATGAATTGTTGGGGTGGGGCGTGGTTCGACGGGTTTGGCGTGGAAGTTGATGGTGATCTGACACCAGGAGTTGCTGCATTTTTTGGTGTGGATAATGGAAAAAGTTTGTCTTTCTTACCCAAAAAACTGCCAAGCTCATAATTTGTCTTCTGCATTTTCAGTTTCTTATTATAGAGAGTCTCTGAATTAAGGTGTTCTTTTAGTGCACCCATTCCTCTTCCACCATAGTTTATGACACTGTGACACAAGTTGCAAGAGGCCTTGCCTGGAATGTTAATCTTTTCCACAGAATCTCCTATTTTGACAGTGAATTCTTGAACTATAGCTAGAAATCTAGAGTAGATTCTAGATCTAATTGAATCCACAAAGAGAACCAGCAATAATAAAAATAAAGAATGGAAATGGGATCACATTTCAAAAACCTCAGTATATCCACAAAGACACAGAATAGCAATGGGAATCAGCGCTAGGCTACTTCGATGCACGTTTCAAAACAAAGAGTCGAGGAATGTGGACACATGCAGTCATTCAGTGTTTCAATTTATGAGATAAGAAAATATAGAGCCAATTACAATAGGCCTAAGCTTAGCCCCCGAATGTGGAAAATTAAAAAGCTTGCCTCAAAAACTAGAAAAGGAATATCGCGACGAAACAAAATGGCGGCGGACAGATTTTTTTCTCTTTCCAGTGGACAAGTTCTGCGGATCTGCGGAAAACTGAGACCCCTGAAGTTATATGGACAATAAATAATTCAACACAACACATTTGCTTAGTTTATATGGAAGGAAGCATTCTCATCAAAGTTATGATAAAAACTAGCACCAGTAGCAGGCAGCCCCCTGCAGAATCAATCAACGTATCTGCTGGCCTTAACACTTCAAAGATTTAGTGCCGACAATTCCAGCTATGTGATTGGAGAAACCTAATCTTAGTAATAAATGTTTTGGTGCCAAAATCTTATATCGGTTGTTCGGTTACGGGCGGCGTACCTTCGAAAGGGCTAAAATAAGAGATAATATACAATACAAACTTTTAGAAAAGGATACAGTTTATATTGGTCTGATAATCCTCAAGGCAGACATTACATGTAATCACTCCTGTGTTTCTTTCTCTATCTCTGTGAAAGGACAAATTGAATAAAACTTAATAAATGGTAATGTGCAAAAAAAATGAGACATTTCATGAAAGCTTTAAAAATTTCAGAATGTCATTATATTTAAGAGAAAGTTGTTTCTATACCAATGATGAAGTAACACATGTACGATCCCTCCCACCCTAGCCACATTTTTTTAAGTAATGCAAATTTCCCTTTCAGATTCCCAACTCCCTTGCTAAATCTGCACTCTAATCTGTCACCTAAAAGAATCATAGCTAGATTCTTGGGTAGAATACTTGTAGTGTGAAAAAATAAAAATAAAAATAAAAATGGTCATAGAATTTGATAATGATAATTACAATGATTAACAAGAAAGACATCTAATTTCTCAAATTTGGGTCGAGACCAGGTCATCTCTGAAATCAAATAATGTTACTTTTACAAAGTGCCAACAATTGTAACTAAATGCCGATGGTGTAAAATTAAAATCATGTTTTTGACACAAATTGTATTGTAGCACACTTTGTGTCATAATAAGATTAAGCAGTCCCAACCCTACTCAACGTACAACAATTTTAAGTGACTAAATGCCTTAGAACGTGATATTGGGGAGACAACATAAAAGGTTCTTATTAAAGATAGGGAGAGGGGTGGGATGGAGCAGTGGTATCTCACAATTTGTTACATGGCATCCATCATTTTAAAGAAGAGACATTTTTACATACACACAGGTCTGATCTCAAAACCAGGGCTGCCACTCACTTTTCACAAAATCCACTGATTTTTTTCGTCGACCCGAACGAGTTGTTACGAACGTACA
>JASKDV010186676.1:0-11967 GCA_032466395.1 Aegires albopunctatus
CTCCCTCCTCTGAGGGGACAAAACAGCCTGATAGACAGAAGATAAAGGACAGATGGGAGAAGAAGCTCCCGTTCCCTAGTCGCCTCTTACGACCCGCGCATGAGAAGCGTTGGCCCTATTCTTTACCCCCGGGAACCACACGGGGGATAATAATAATAATAATAATGATGATGATGATGATGATGATGATGATGATAATAATAATAATTTCTACAGCACTGAATAGTCCACATAGTATACAATGTGCTCATAGGCACTTCCCAATTTTATCACAAGTACCCCGAACATCCTCAGAACAACAGTTGGCATATTATTGACAGGTCATCATACTTGGTAAACAGTACATTCAATATTCAGAGAATTAACATTAAAACTCAATTTAATTAAATTTGTCAGTTTACTTGAGGAAAAAGAAGAAGATATCAAAGATAACCATGGCTGATATAATGTGTGAATACATTGATAATATAAAAAAAATATTAAAAGTAATCTAAACCAAAAGTCTTTATAAATAAATCAAGTTATAAAATAACAATAATAAACTTTATGGCATGATCTTAGTTCTTTAAGTCCCATGAACTGCTCATCTTAGTTCTTTAAGTCCCATGAACTGCTCACAGTGACTCAAGAAAATACTGACCGATGTAGATCAATATTTGCACAGGTATAAAAAAAAAGAAAATTGGTTGGTTAATCATCTTCACAGAGCAATAGTCAAACAAATGGACAAACAAAATAGGTCAAACACATAGCAGGAATTTGTTACAGGCTTTTATTATCAAGGTGTCTTTGAGATCATAAACTGAATGACACACACACACACAAAGCCCAATAAAACCCTTTTGTTAAATAATAAATTTAAAATTAATGCATAGATGTAAGGAAAATTTTAATGCATCAGGTTCAGACGTACATATAAGTGTAATAAGAAATTTGATTCATTTGTGTTAACAAAAAGAAAGTTAAGAAGTGATTAGGAAATAAATGATAAAAAAAGAAAATATTACAATTTGTAAATACTATTAGATTTCAATGCCTTTCATGCCCTTGAATGTTTTGCAATAATTAGGTAGTTTCAACCTATCCTAATGGTTGACAAAAAGAAAAGAGAATTTATATTAGTAATTGATTGAAGAAAAACTCAACTGATAAGCAAAATGAGATTTGTAGAATTCTAGAGTAAGGGTATGATATAAAAAGTTTGGCCTACATTTGAAATGAGACAATTATTTTAATTATCACTAAAATTAACATTAAGAAGATTCAGCTAGTAAGACATGCAATCTTCTTGACCTAATACCAATAAATTGCTTTGTGTCCATGGCATTATTAAGGTAGTTATTTATTTATCAAGAGTTATCAATATGGAATGTACTTTGATCTGTGTAAGGCACTATTTCAGTTTCACAAGATTATTTCAACAAAATTTCAAGTCAGCAACAAAGAGTATAATAAACAACAATATATAAGGGTTAAAGCGAAATCCTAGAAAAAAATCACAAATATTTTAAAAGTTAGTTTGCATTACTGACCATAGACAGTTGAACCCAGTTATACTGAAATCGGATATACTGAAATCCCGGTTAAACTGAAACTTTTTCAAAACACGAAATTGTTTCTATATAAATCAGTTAATCTGAATGTAAGCCTGCTTATATTGAAATATGTTTTGGCTGGTTGAGACCAGAAATTCTTGGTCACAAGTCAAAATGGACAACAACCATAAAGAAAATAATGCAAAAAACAGACTGAAAGAAAACGAAATAAAAAACCCATTGTAAAGCAGTGAATTGTTGTCAAAATCTTAAAACAAAATAAGCAGAAATCAGAGGTAAAGATGAACAAACTTTTACAATACGTAAATCCTTCATATTACTTCCGTTTTAATCCAAAATGCCAAATATTTCTCTTTATACTCAATAACATTCTGCATTGTGGATTGAAATGGCAGAATATATCAAAGGTTGATTATAAATGGGTCTCTTTTTTTAACATTATTATTAATAAGGTTAGTTTCAAAAAGCATCAGTAGAGGTTGGTACATTATGTGAACTTATTAAAATCAAAAGGTTATTTGAACAATCTAATATCTGACTTTTCTTCACCTGAAGCATGATAATGATTATTTTTCGTTCATCAAGTTTTCATCACTTATCATGACTTGTATTCTAATTTATAATTAAAATGCATTCAAAGGGTAAAAACAATCAAAAGTATAATGATGATCAAAAGGACAAATTTCAGTAATGGTAATCACTTGCTCCCATTAAAAGATTAAAAAATTAATTAATATTTTCTTATTCCAAATACAAATTGGTATTCATGAGAAATCCATTTACAGCGGTAAATGTGTAAAATGTATCAGCTATGGTTCAATAAAATAAACAAGAACTTGTTCTATACACAAACTATTTTATATAATTATTTTGTATCCAAATAAAGGTGTGCGGGGAGAAAGAAGAAGTAATCCAATAACAACATATTTTCAGAATTGAAACCCCTTGCAGTTAATAAAAGATTTCCATCATCATCTCATTGTATAATCAGACACTTCACAACATTCACACATGATTGTTTTGCGCCTTTAATATGACTTTAAATACATTTCGGTATATAGAATCATTAGCATTGTGATAAATAAAAGCTTAAGCACCAAAGCCAAATTGTGACTTAAAACAAAGAGAACAAATTAAATGAAGAAATAATTTGCTGCTCATTATGAATAGCAAAGGTATAAGTGAATTTGAAGTAAATTTTAAAAAAAAAGAACAAAAAAAAAAAAAAAGCCAGATATAGATTAAAATGGTGGTTTTCTTATTTGTTCGTTTTGCTTTCATTGACAATTGATTTCAAATTTAAAGCAGACCTACCCACCAATTCTAAATAAATAATTAAGGAATGTTTTAACACTTCCTTTAGATGTTCATAGCAATTTAGAACATTTTTTATTTTCAAATGACACAAACCAAAATATATTTCATCTTAAAAAAAACTTTTACATAAAAGGAGTTAGTTCACCTTACAATCCAAGCATTCAATGATTACAGGAAATTCTTTAAAGTGCATGCATAATTTAGAGACAAAAAATCCTTATGCCATTTAGAAAGAAACAAGCAGCAAATGTAAGACTTGAATTAAGTATATGCAGACTTTAAAAAATAGTATACTCTGAAAGAAATGTATATCGTATTACTTTACAATAGTCAATTTGTAAATATAATTGTATAGGAAAAATGAAATTTAATGAAAAAAAAAATATCTATATTTGGTCACGGTACAAGTACAATGGAAAAATAATAATGCATTTCATACACAATGACACATTTTGTTTTGGTTTTAGGGATAAAAAAAAAAACAATAACAAACTTTGGTTATAAAACATAATGGGATTAATTTTTTACAACAATGCTTCTCAGTATATAATGCTGGTAGAAAAATAAGAAACCTACTTTTTGTTATAAAAACATCCAACGTAAAGGTATGAGATAATAAGGCTTTAAAATTGTTTCTCTTCTCCTTTATACGTTTCAAAAATTCATCAATGTCATTCCTTCCTCACATGTGCATTTTAGAATCAAATTGTCATTATTGTTTTCAAGTCTTGATATAGCCATGTTTTAATTTTTCAAAGCCAGTAACATTCACAATCAAAACAATCTTTCATTCACCATTTAGTATGAGAAAGAGAAGATTTCAAAATACAATGTGTGGCTATTTTTCCATACACTTTTTTTTTAAAGTAATATAATACATTTCATTATATTATCAAATACATACATTTTTCTTTACTTGCAAAATGAGCTTGACAGGAACAAATGTAAATCACATGAGCATGTAATGGTAAATTACCTCCAACGGCCTCAAAAATTTGATAAACAGTGGCTGCTTTGGCTTAGTTTGGCAAGACAATTATGTGAAGAAAATTTTCAAAGATTATATTTACAGGAAGCACCATTATAACATGTTGTTTGATCAGCGGTTGGTTCCAAGTAAACAAAAATCATTCATGTTATAAATATAAGTACACTCAACCAGCTAAGGAAATTGTTATATATTGTGAAATACAATAGGTGTACAATATTTGATCAGCAATATTGAAATAGAATCTTTTAAGCTATTAAATAATATTGTTCGATTAGCTGCTATTATAATATATAAACTCTCAAAAATTGAGAAATATCCATTAACTTTGTCAAATGTAAATAACAATAATGTTTGATAGGAAAAACTGAGAACATATCCAAACCATTGCATATTTGATTATTCATCTCGTGCAAAACCTACAATATTGATAAACAATTCTTATTTTCTGCATCATCTTTGTTTTTGCTATATTTCAAAGCATACATTGTATTAGCTTAAATCATGATAAACCATGACTCTTTCGATGAATCGTTAAAAATGCTAATCATCTTCCTTAAGGTACCAATTAATGCATTATTATAGTATTTCTCCTTTTCCCCTTTCATTTTACCTCACTTTTCATTCTGTTAAAGTCTCAGAATCTCAATATCTTCTTATGGTGTATCTCTCAAACTCCCATTCCTCAACTTCTTCAACAGAAAATAAACATCATACCATCCCAAGTAATGTAATAAATATGGACGTTCTCTACCGACCTAGCATCGGCCATCCGACCAAATCTGACATGCCTGGACACCTTGTAGAATGAAAGAACAAGAATATATAAATACCTGAACTAGATTAAAGACAAAACAAGAGAAATTTGGCATTTCCGTTGAAGAACCTTTGTCAAGAAATAAATAAACAAACAAATGTCTTGTTTTGTCTTTAATCTAGTCGAGTTATTTATATATTCTTGTTATTTCATTCTTTCACCGTTTTCCAATAACAAAACATTCTAGTGCGCCTAACACTTTATGGCAAGGTAAGGGAAAATGTTCAACACGCTAGCGTTGCCCCTTCCTGGACAAAAGATTAGTTTGTTGGGATACAGAACTAAAGCATTCACTTTGGCGTTTTAACAACATCGATGCTTGCTAATCTAGCTAAAAGCTCATGTTTCGAAGCAGCCAGAGACTTGGTGGATGGGGACCTATCGGTCAGAATTGGTGCTGAGTTTATAGATTTTCTAAAAGGGTTGGATGAATCTGAATGGGCCTCCTCACTGTTGTTGTTGGTTTCTTTGAGACGTTGTGCCAATGTGGATATAACTTGACTGACTGCCTTGCTGATGACCTGAGGACTTGCACTTTTGTCACTTAGAACTTTCCAGTCATCCATAGAAACACCAGGTGGTAGCTAGGGAAATGAAAAATTCAAAACAAAAATATTTCCAAATCTAATAGCAATCACAGAGAAAAGACAAGTAGCCGCTATGAACAGAGGTTGAGTTAAAGTAAGCAAAATTTTCCCTTCATAGATCCCAACGATGTATGTCCATGATTATCATTACACCTCCTGCAGTCTTCATTGCATACAGGCCCTTTTAGAAAACTTTGATTTCTTGTTTTTGTTTGCTTTTTAAATACTAAAATTATTCCTTATTTTATCCTTTGTTTTGGTTTGTTAGTTTTTTAATGGTTTGTTCCTCAACAAACCACAGACACTTGGCTGAAAAATAAATTCATTCTCCTTTTGTTACTAGGCAATGACCAACTCTCCATGCAACCTCATGATAGTGGAGAATGGCCAGTCAATAAGCAGAGGTCACGTCATGCCAATGACTACATTTTCAAAGACTCCTCCCTTGAGCGTTCAGCAAACCAATTTGCACCAGACAATTTTAACCCCAACAAAGGCAATCATTTTTCTCATAGGATACACTTTGGGCATGTCTAGATAGGGGTCAATATGGCACCTCGGCAGTGTTATCTATCCATGTCATAAGTGTGGCAGGTAGCATACACTGCATCTCCTTTGAACACATTTAATTGTGAGTAGGAGGTGATAGAAGTTTTGCTGTCAGTCGTGTCATCATTGAACATGGCATATTTGTTGCAAGCTTCTGTAGAAGTGACTACTATGACTACTATGAGCAGGTAAAATAGCCGTTTTTTGACGAAACTGTCTGGCCGTGGCCACATTAAATAGAAGACCACCACTAAGAGGTTAACAATATAGGAACAATGCAATAAAAGTCATAGACCACTGGCCATTAGGAAGAGGTGACCATTAAGGTGGGTGGGACTGTACTTCATAACATTTTGGTCAAATTTATATACAGAAGAAAACCAGCATTTAATGCTTATATTAAGAAGATAAAAAGGATATATATAATTGCTTTATCAATGAATAGACATTATTATTCCTTTTCAATACACCCTCATTAAATATGCATCAAAGATGTATTTATTCTTGAAATCTCAAATATGAATTAAAGGCAAGTATAAGAACAATTTCCTATTCTGGCCCCTTAATTTGCAACCATCTGCTTGTCAATATCCAAAACTGTAAGTCTCAGGATGCATTTAAAGGAAGACTAACAACTATTTTAGATTATAATGTGAATGATTGTATAAGTGTTATTTGTTGTATATATAAATCTGTAGCATATGAATTTTTTTATAATACTTGTAGTCTAGGAAGAAAGTTAAAAAAATGATTGCAAAAATACCTGAACAATTTTGTCAGGAAAACAAGAATCCAAGTGATTAGAAGCACACACAGGAATAACGATGTGGTCTGCCCAAACAAACTCTTCAATCTGATGAGATGATTGGGAGTCACCTGTGAAAAATATAATACAGGTATAAAAAAAGGAACAAAAAGAATTGTGAAAGATGTTCACTCAGTAATTTCAGGGACAGATTTGATAACATTTGAATTAATATTTGAGACATATATATCAATACCTATCAATAACTACTGTCTCACTGGGTATCTCCCATGTTTTGATTGGATAACACTTTTAATAAGATTCTTTAAACTTACCACTGATAAGCAAACATATCTGAAAACATCTTCCAACTATCGACTCCTTTTCTGAGACACTGTTTCCACAGTATAAAGTTTTCCCATATTCCAGCATTGGAAATGTTCCATCCAAATTCTGATTGTATTCACTTCTGACATCCTGTCAATGAAAAAATATTCATCGTAACATTTGTTGTCTGTGCAATGTTGCATTTGATTACGAAGCAAAAAATGAAAACTTCAGAATTTCAAAAGTATCCTTAACATAGTTGGCCCTTTCTGTCTTGACAGACGATCGAGTAGCATGTTGCACTACACTTGGGCAATGTGTATTGAAGAGGTGTGGTTGCCCAGGCACACTTCCTTCCCCTCAGATCTTCACTTTTCCTACTTATTTAAGGGGAGAGAAAACATCAATATGTCTGAGGAGGAGAAGTTTGTAGGGGTATTACTCTGATATTAATGGCCCAAAAGAGAAACCATGATGGGCCCTAGACAGAAAAGGTAAAAGAGGAGGATCCAAGGGAACATGAAAAGGTCAGTGGAGAAACAAATGGAAGAAAGAAGTAGTTTACGAGGATACTTTCAGTGAGAGCCTACTTATCGGACTGAACCCATTGGAGAGCATAGGTTTCAGTACATCAAAGCATCAAGAGATCAAGAGTATAAGTAAGAAATCTTGATAAATTATTTCACAATTATTATAGATCTAAAACACCATTAAAGGCAATGTCAGTCAAAAATTTGTAAAATACACAGACTTCATTAATCAATTTTGTGCATCATCATTTTTAATGAAACATGATTTTCATATAGCAAAAGATTAAGGCACTATAAAAAATGTCCATGTCTGTATTTTTAAAAAGTTGTAAGAAGAAAAAAAGAAAAGAAAATCAGATTCAATAGGAATTGTAAGAGTAACAAACAGGAACTTATCCAAGTGTCTGTGACAAGCCAATGTTCACTAGAATCAATTTTACCTGTGATTCAATTTCTGGTAAGACGTGCCAGACAGGGGAATGTCTAAATTGTCGCTGAGATTCCTCATGGGCCGTGCGACCAATCACGTCTCCAGCACCAAATGAACCGCCTGTTACTATTATCAAGTTATCAAGAATAGCTAGCTCTTTACCAATAGCCCTGGAAGAAGAGAAAAAAAGAAATGAATAATTCTAAGACTTACTTAAATACTAAGGACTTAGTGATACAATACATATCAAGAGATAAAGAAAAAAGAAATGATTTTAAGACTGCTTCAAAGAAAGTTTTCTTTGTTTTGTATTTAAATCCAGTCAACCATGATTAGTTATCTCTTGGTTTTAAATACAATGAAATGTTGGGGAAACTTTTCAAATGAGAAAAACATGCCATGAAATATCTTCAGATCTATTATATTGATATAATCTAAATAAAAATGAGGCACACACTTTAACCCTTTAACAGGCGAGCAGGTCAAGACTGCCTGAATATTTTTGCTTTGTTTCAATGGAATTTTCAACATCAATTACTATAGGAATTATAGAAAAGTTTGCATGTATCGATATAGAAGGTAACAGAGCTTCTATTTCAACTGATTGTAGACTATTTAAGATCTTTTTTGTTTCAAATCCCCATGGATTCAAGAGTCACTCTTGCCTAGGCACAGTCTTTTCTCTTCTGAAAGTCGCCTGATAAAGGGTTAATATATAAATTACGTTCAAGGTTTATTGTCATATTCAGAATCGTACATTTATTAATACATTGTAATGCGTAGCAGAAGAATCTTTCATAAAGAAGAGACGGTGATGGCTATTTAAAAATACTTTCTCTGGTGCGTAATTTTCCTAGTGATTAAAACGGTTCAAACAAGAGAAACTCAAGCAGTTCAACTCACAGACACCAGTTGGCTGGGTGACATGGTGTAATTGTATCCCACTACATGCACATTTTCTTGATAACTACAGGTCATTGGAGGCATGTCCTTAGGTAAGACCCCTTACACCATCTACCTCACTTGACTCAGATGTGAATAAATAAATGGCCATTAAGCCAGCATTGTCCATGTCCAAAATAATGAATTTCCAGCCAAAAGGCTACCAGTCTTGATCTATGTGTTCTATGTTCCTGTCAGCTAGGGGAAGTGAAAAGCCACTGTAAAGCGCTTAGAGACTAAGGTACCTTGTCGATAAAGTTAGACTTTTCTTTTTCTTTGATTAATTGTTCTTTTTCACATTTTCAAGCCCATTCTAAATTATTAGGATGGTCCTTACAAGTTTAAGATTGTTGATAGGCTTGTCTTGTTGGGTAATCAGGACAGGTAAAAAGAGAAAGGAAAATGCCGGCAACAGCGAGGACAAAAATAATGCCAATAACATAAGACCTGTTTCTACCTGCAAATTTCCTCAGTTCTTGAATTGACAACATCACAGGTTCCTGTCACATACACACAATATTGGATAGTAACTGGCAGAGAATTCGTCAGATGTTTTATCTATTTCAGCAAACAAGAGACATTTTATTTTCAATAGAACTTTATCAACACTCCAAAATAATAGTGATTGATTTCAAATTGACACTGAGAAATGCATCTTCATAAAGACAATACAAGCTAACAATATTGTAAGAGTAGTTTACTTTTCCCTGAAAAATTCATTTTTATGTATCATGAAAAGCTATTTCAAAACATTTTCTCTGCAAGGACAAATAGAATCTAGTAGACTCTTTTTTTCTTTCTTTTTTTCTTTTAAGATAGATTAGATAAGTACGGTATTTAAATCTTATTTTGATTTCTGATCTTTCTTTGCAGGCAGCATATTTGTTTGTTTACTTAATTATTCAACTCAGTCAAACATGGTCATTAAACTCTGGGTTTCAAATGTTTTGCCCCATCAGGCATTTTTTCTTAAAGTGACTCTATTATCTTAAAAGATCTACTTTAAGGCCTAGTATATGTTATGGTATACTTAACAACTTTCAAAATTTAAAGCAATTTAGTACATTTGGTACTATAATTATCAAATTAGTCTAATTTAAAAGCTATGTATTATCTGATATATCTATGATAGATGCAAAGAAATCAATATTTCAGATATAAGACCTGAATTGTAATAGAAATACTCACGGCCAGACTGAGTTTTGCTTCATGACTCTCAGATTCTAGACATTGTTTCCCTGTGGGATCTAACATTCTCTTCACTCTACATGACAAAGTGGTTTGGAAACTAGGACTTGAAGCATCCTGAAATGGTGGATTTAAATAAATCATTACAACCTAAACCATAAATACAAATGTGAGACTGAATCACACATCATAGCTTGGTTGGTTGTTGGCTATTAAACCCAGTCAACTGTAAAAGGATATCTCTAGGGAATACTCAAATGTAGTCCTGCATATCTGACAAGATCTACTTGAAGAACTGTCATGCCATGCTGGACAATGTATGATAGATATTGAAATTTAAATACAATAATGATTATGAAAAGCAATATATTAACTCTTACGATCCTGAACGATGTTATATTTTATATGACTTTTTTGTTCTGGTTTTATTATAGTGGCGGCTTCCTTTGGTTTTGATCTTTGGCAGCAGGTTTAATTTTTAGGACTGGCAGTTTTACAGTAGTAGTAACATAATGAGATCACCAAAACAGTGGCTTATAAAATTGAAGAAGTCCTGGCAGTCAGATTTGATAATGGTAAAATGATATTAAATAGAATAGAATAGAATAGAATTTATCACTTTTGTTGCATTTATTGTGAGTCAGGTTTTCCTTTAGATGGGAAAATCTACTTATGTCTGGAGTCCACAGAACAAACGATGATCTAGTTAGTCCCCAAATGTCTATTGTTCTTTTTACAGGGTTGGATATACAATGGAAAAAACCCAACAATTCTTACTCTCTTGAAAATGATTGAATTGGTCTCCTGTGATCTTTTTAATTGTAATGAACTTGATTTTCACAGTTTTGACTTTATTTGAAACAAATGTAGACCAACAGATATACTGTGAAAGACAATGCCACTGTCTCAAATGAAATAAGATATAAATGAACCATATTAATAATCTATGAAATAACCATGAATAATCCCATGCCTGCAAGTAAATTGAAGATTCTGTCTATTGAAAATATGAGGTAAGTCAAGTAAGTACATTTTAAAGGAAACTTTTAAAAAATATCATTCATGGTAAGGTCTCTAAAATAGAGGTAGATGAAGAGCATGTACTATAGACATTTCTTGCATTGCCCTTCAAAGTTTCTAACACTGTGTTCGATTTTATTCATTGCAGGCAGCTTTCCAAAGGGTCAGCTAACAATAATAATAATAATAATCATTACCATCGATCATCACCATCAACATAATCATAGTAATAATGATGATGATAATTCTTTTCTCAGAAGAGCACAATGAATAGATGATCAGACAAATATAATTTAAGCATTTGAAAAGCAATTGACTCACTTCAAATTTTCTTGTTCGTATCAGTATACTCAACCAATGAGGAACTTTCACATCTTCATATTTGACTATAAGAATTTGCTTTCGCTGTTCACAGTAGTAAATCTGAAGGGGCAATAAAGTATATCCATTCAATCAATGTTATGTTTACAAATATAAGCATAATATTTTTATGAAAGGCAATACATACAATGTATCTCATTATCAATAATGGAAATTTCTCCTGATTTTGAGTTTTCAAAGTTGTCATCCTACGAGCTATAGCAAAAATGTATGCTTACAAGCACCATTCAGGTGATTTTTAAAAAATTGGTCTATTTGAGGGTTCCATTCTAGATCCAAAATATTGTAGCCATGTTATCAAGGAAAGCACATAATTTTAGAATAACAATTACAAAATTAATTCAAACAAGGTCTTGTGTAATTTAGTATTAAATATAAAGATATAACAAAAAGTTTTGTACAAATGTTCTCTTGGCTAGGTTTGAAATAATCCTCAATGTTATACACAGAGCAAGACTCTTAATTGGAACAGCACTGCTTCAGGAATATTTTCCAAATATGCAGAAGCTATGTGTGGGACGTAAATCATACATATATATTGATATTAAGCTCCCAACATCTTTTGTTAGTTGAGCACTATTCCCTTTCTT
>JASKDV010186687.1:0-11967 GCA_032466395.1 Aegires albopunctatus
CCTGTTACTGTTCTTTCTGTTTGATATAGGGGTTTGTTGACTTATTTTCTTTTTATCCCAAGTTGCTATATTTTAATTCAATTTAAATTCCTCCCCATGTCTGCCAACAGTATGTTAGTGACAAGTTGATTCCAGTTTATCGCAATGAAATTGTACAATTGGCTGACATCTTGACTCCAAACCAGTTTGAACTAGAGTAAGTACCTCATTGCCCAATCCTTAATTTATGAACGCAAGAAATCTCTGATAAGTCATGAAAGGCAATGGTTTGGTGTTTATTTTAATCATTGGTTGTAAATACATGTAATGTATTCACAGATATTTTGTTTTCTAAAAAATGTTAATACCCTTTTGTCATTTTCCAAGCTACATTCATACATTATATTACCAGATTGTTAACAGATTCCAAGGTGACCTCAGAGAGTGAAGCTTTTGCTGCCATTGACAAATTGCATGCCCAAGGAGTTGGCACCGTAGTTCTAAGCAGCAGTGATCTGGGCTCTCCAGGATATCTTCTATGTCTTGCTAGCCAAAGAATAGCCAGTAAGAACATTTAAATATGATGTAGTTTAATGGCTTTCCATTTGAATCAGGAATTAATTTATTTACTCTAAAACTCGATAATCACTGATACTTTAAATGTTTAAAGTGCAGAAAGCACAATGGGACTTTTCCAATAGATTCATTATTATTTAAGATTTAAAAACACATTCCTCATTATTTTCTGAGGGCTTTTGTGGGGACATAATGGGTGGCCTAACAATGACTTTTTAGCAAAAAATACTGTAGTTGGACAACTATATTTACATGGTCTTACTCGGCCTAAAGCTAGACCCCAGCCAATTATTGGATGTCTAATCCAAACACCTCCGTTCTCAGCAATTCGTTTGGATTACAGAATTTTCTGGATTAAGGAATACTATAAGATATATAACTAAAATATAATAAAAACAAAATTTGTTCCGAGAAAATCATTCGGATTACAGAAGCGGATTAGAGAGACCAGACTGTATATCTCCTAAAGCAAGAAGTTATTGATGAAGCCAAGGATCTTAGTTTAATCTTGATTATACAGTAGTTTTCAGGAGAGTGCCCTCCGGCTGAATGCCTGTTTTGCCTAAGTGCCCGTTTTTCCACTGAAACAGAATTTTTCGACCAATTTCACCACTCTTAAGTGCCCGCCCACTAAAAAGCTATTTCACCTAAGTGCCCGCTATTTCTGGATCTTGTCACTTTACAACGGTAGCAAATGTCAACCAACGCTTGATAATTTATCAGCGATAACTTTCTAAAGCTAGCAAATTGCATGGTTATTCCACCCCTTTGTTACTATTGGCAAGGGGAGAAATACCTGTGTGCCCACGCACTGATGACATGTTGGACCTAAAATGAAGGATATGTGTTACTTTTACAATCAGCCTATTGAATTCGTCGAAGGAGAAAAGGCAATGATCTGGATTTCAGCAGGCATGTTCAATGACTCAATGCCTGCGCCGCCTAAGTGCCGGGTTATGCTGATTCCTGACACTCTGGCGAAAGCTACTGTATTTGATTTAGACCATGAACAAAAAATGTTGCAGTAGCCTTCAGATCATGCAATATATTTATTATTTTGTTTATTTAGAGTGTCCACCTCTTGAGGGAGTGGATAGCTCAGTGGGTAAGGTGCTTGCCTACCAAGCCAAAGGTCCCTGGTTCAAACCCATGCAGGCTTGAATTTCAAATCCAAATTTTTGGGTTTCCTTCTGCTCCCTATCTTTAAAAGCTAGGATAAAGAGTATCAAGTCCTATCATGTAAAAGAACCCTTGGCTGTTTTCAAGGAAGTCTAGGAAAACCATGATATCACCAGAACAGTTGGAATAAGTAAATTCAATACATCCTACAAGTAAGAAAAATAGGTAAAAAATAAAAATGTTGCTGATGGGAGTGGGAATATTGATAGAAATTTCATAACTGAATTGTTTTCTCCTTTCTATTCATCTGCAGATGGTGAATGTAAAAGATATAGACTCAAGATGCCTAAAATAGATGCTATCTTTGTAGGAACAGGAGACCTCTTTTCATCATCCCTTCTAGTCTGGATGGACAAAGACAAAGATTTGAAGGTATGCCCATAGAAATTTGCCCTCGTTAGTCAATAGGTCACTGGACATATTAAATTACACTTCCGGCTTTTCCCCATGGAGCATGACAGATCTTGAAGTAGATCTTGTCAGATATTCAGGCGCTAGGCCCACAAAAATATGTCTCAGACTGTCTTATCATTTAAAACCCTGAAAAACCATTCATGATTGACTGGCTAACCAATCATAGTTGACTAAGCTCACCCACATGGACTAATCATCAACATGGTGTCTTCTAATTAGCGTCCTTTTCATCTCATTCAGAAAGGACAGTTTCATTTTTCATTTTCTTGTATCCTTGCTCCTTGTACGATTCATTGCTCTATCCAACTCACAAGTTTTGAGACCCCATACTGATAAACAGAACTATAATACGTGTGTACATACTCAAGAAGCATTATCTAGTTGGTTAATATTTAATTTATGTCTCTATGGTCTTCATCATTGACCAAAAAAAAAAAAAAATTTGCATTGAAAAATTGTTTTTCTCAATTGACCTAGTTCTTAGCTTGATCAGAGATACAGGTAAGAAATAATATTACACAGCTGTGGCTGCCACCTCGGGTCAATAATATTACACAACTGTAGCTGCCATCTCATGACAAGAGAGCAGACGGTTAGCAGGTGGTTTGAGCCCATCATCTTGAGCGAGCAATAGAAATGAGGGCTGTAGAGTAGACTTCTGAAGAAGGTATCTTCGCTAAGTTTAATAAACATCTCTCAAACTACAGGATAGCCCTTCAGATGGGACACATGTCCTGTGGTCAGACATGACTGTCTTTCTCATCAACTCCATGGGGATGACTGTAATTTTTTTCATGATTGGTACATGTGTTTTATTCCCACCTTAGAATTATCTGTCTATTGCCAATTGTCTGTCTTAGTTATATGCACAAATATCTTCTCTAGACCTGTTTTCAAGATTGGAAATTTAATTTTCAAATCTTTTGAGAATCTCTGACATAGTATCTTGAAGCCATTGATCATATTGACGAACAACTCTGATCATTTTTGGTCAATTGCCATTATTTTATGATCTGATAAACACATATCATTTGTATTTTTCCTCAAAATGTTGGTCTTTCATTTTACCACTGACTATCCCCCATTTGGACCTCATGAAATGAGCAACCCTGAATTAACAAACAAAATGTCTTTCTGATGAATAGTCATCCAACTTTTCTGCCTTGATTGTCCCTAGGTCTGTGTATAGTTCTAGGGGTATGCATTAATTCTTGTTTCTATTGTGCTATATTACTTACTTTTACTATTAATGTACTATTTAATGATGCATAGTGTATCTTCAAGTCCTATAGCCTATAGCATAGGATATTGAATTGTGGTTTCTATCTTTTTACATAAAATTTGAAGACCTTGTCTGGGTATTGCCATAGGTGTCATAATGGTCTCTAGTGATGTTTGTTCAATAGTAATATTATAATAGTGATTTGTTACTTGACACCAATTTATAATAATATGAAATTGGTTTGGTAGTCATTGACATGGCAAGTAAAATTCATTGTATTTATATTTAGAAAATTGGTGTCACCTATGACATCTGTGAGTACGATTAAGATGACATTTAATGTAGAGGATAGCACCAAGTAGACTCACTATTTGATGTTATTTATATCATTATTAAGATAATTAAAGTTTATTTATACTTTATGATACAGGGATTCAGTAGGAAAATATTGCTGTTAATTGTTTATTGTTGTTAAGATATTGAATAAAATGGATAGAGAGCAATGCTTGAAGAATTGAGGCACAGCTATTTAATTGTTTTGTTGTTTTTCTTCTTTTTTCCAGAAAGCCATTGAGAAAACTGTATGTGTCTTACAGAGTGTGATAAAAAGGACCATAGAACATGCTAGAGGTAAACTTATGCTTGTTGGTGAAAGATCTTTGGAAATCCACATACATATGTACATGCAATGGGACTTATACTAGAATTTTAATTTATTAGTGAAAAGGGAGTGAGATAAATGTATATTAATTTTTATCTTGACTTTAGAATATTAATGTCATGTTCATAATTTTTCAAGCATTTTATTAAAGAGTATGGTTGATTTTGATAATTTCTGTATCATGTTATCATTCTCGCTGCAATTAATGGGGTATCTTAGTCACTGTTTTGAGGCGATTAGATTATCTTGGCATAGTCATAGTAGGGGTGAAATTAGATCTGAATTTTTTATTTTTTTTAAACTATTGATAAAGAGAGATAATTCTGGTAGAGTCAGCTAAAAATATTGGATGGAATCAGTTAATTGACGCAATCCAGACATAGCAGGCATTCACACAAAAGAGCTTTTTGGCAGATGGGCACAGAGTAATTAATTTGGTAGAAAGATTCTATTTCAATGGAAAAGTAGGAATTTGGCCGGAGCGCATTCTAACAAAAACTTACCGGTATGTATTATAATAATATTGATTTGATTTGATCCATGTTTAATATCTAAATGAATATGTCAATCATAATCATTGCAACTTAAGTACAAAAAAATCCTTTTTTTTTATCAGCCCTTGCCGGACCAAATGTGACCCCAAATATGTGCCAGATGGAACTCCGTCTTGTTCAGTCACGAGATGATATTGACCATCCTAAAGTTGAATTTGAAGCAGAAGTTGTATGAGAATAGCAATATTAGATGTCTTGTTCAAAGGTATAATTGTTTTCATTTTCATTATTAGAATATGCCTCGCTTTGAAGCAGTGAACAAATTTGTGATAGATTTATCATAAAATGGTAGTTTTGTTGTTGTTGTTTTTAATTTAATTCTTGAATTTTGTTTATAAATTCTAATATACATTTTTTATTTCAAGCCCATTATTTAGATTGCCATACTTTGTTAAATTGAACAAATTTGTCATGAATTTATCATAAATCTTTTGTGTGTTTGGACGGGTTTTTTTATGCTTTTGTTTCATTTACATCACTATATAATATACCAGTGTTCAAAAATAAATATACACTTTGTTTTTTCTTCTTCATTTCAATATTTGATAAATTGTAGGCACATGTAGTGTACATTTTTGAAAACAGATTAATTTTTCTTTCTTTTGATGTATGCCTTGTTGTGGTAACTGGAGTGTTAGACGAATAGCAAATTTTCAAAATCATTGAAGCAGAAATGGAGTGTTGCAAAAATGGCCAAGTGTGAAAACATAATGAGAAATGAATGGGAAATAATACTTGTTTGAGAAAAGGTTATCCTTGACAATAAATGACAAGTGAAAAGTTTAACAAGAATTGAAAAAGAATACAATTAATAATAATGATAATAATAAACTTTATTCATCCACAAGGAAATTAGATTTACAGACGGGTAAGAATGAGTAGAGGAAATACATATAGTGCTAAAAATGTTTTTAAAGTATAGTTTAACATTATTTAATTCTTTACTTTTATGGTTTCAAAATTAATTATTGGACCGTTCTAACAATTGCAGGCAAAATGAACATGAAAACAATGTGAATGCAATAATTAATATTTCATTTGACTGCCTTTTGAAATATTCAATTATATATAATGCTTAGCCTCTGTGATCTTTGAAAATCCTTAATGCCTTTTATTATTCTATGTTATCTTTAAAGTGTGTTGTATTGATGTATTCTGATATTTAAATTGTTATCTTATTTAGTACTAGTTAATTTGATTTTAATAGATTTTTTTTGTTTTTGTTTTATTGTAGTTTTTTGTATGTATTATTTTAGAAGTCAAAATAATTGAATGTTTAAAGTTAAAGCTATAGTAATGCCCTCTTTTTAAGGGCCTGCTTCATTCACCAAATTTGTTTGTCTGTGTAAATTGTATACAGGGTCACAATTAAAATTTTCTCGTAACATGAATGCATTTCGCTTCCATGAAATTTGGTTTTATGTTTGCATCTTATTAGAATATATTATTTGTAAGGCGGAAGCCAATAAAGTTGCCAATTTCGTGGAATGAAGGAAGGAAAAGTTGTGACTTCACAGTTTTAGAATGCCAATTTCATGGCGTTGTGTGGCCTTCTCTATCTAGATTTTGGCCTAGGCTAATTAATTCAGCTGTAGCTTATTGTGCCTTAGGTCTAGATTCTAGTCCTTTTAAATAAAAAACAAGCGAAAGTCAAATTTTACCATCATGAACTCACCATTTTGAATTAGGCTATGCAAATGGAAACTTTTCATTGTTTGGCCTAACCTTGGCCAAAATCTAAATCTTTCTAGTAGATCTAGAAGTCCACGAGGAAATGTCAGCTTAGATCTAGACATGATTATATTGTACCTTTCATCAGCTAAAGTAATCTGAATTTCTGACTGATTTAACGCCACGGAAGACTCAGTTTTTTCTTAACAATAGTGATATTGTATTTTTTAAAGAAAACTTAAGTTCGAAACGAAAGATCGCCCCTTGTTGTTCTAGGCTTCTTTCAATCAGATTGAAATAACAAAGCTAAAAGCAAAAAATCCACAATGGGGTTCAAAATAAATTTTAATTTTCAGTTCTTGCCATACCTTTAAAGGCTTTGAATTCTCGAAGACTTTACAAATCTTATTGTTTCCCTTTTTTTCTTTCAAATGTATGTCAGTTTGGTAGTCTCAATACTTATTAGTGTGATAGTAAATTTTGAAAATAAATCAGAGATGCGCACCATGATGGTGAGCATTCCTCCTGCCACAAAATTGGCAGTGATGATAAAAGCTCCACTCAAATTTCATTTCTAAGCTAAGAATGACATCACTTTTACATTACCTTGAAAATCCCCTTGAAATTGGCAAGATGTCAAGCAATTGGGTCCTACCACGAATTAGGTCTTACATATCGTTAGAGTACTTCTCTAAACCCTTATGTCCACTCATAAATGTTACTAAACATACGTGTTTTAAAAATGTCTAGCATATTAATATTTTTTTATTATTGTTTTTTTGGGGGTGATGCAAGGAGTAATATTATTATTATTTTTTTTCCGAGAGGGGGTTGGAGATGTTTATTCCTGGACCAAGTCTTTTGTTGGAAAGGTAAAGAGTTTTTAAGATAGTACTTCTGTCTTTAAAGAAGAATATGCAATTGTAAGTTTTGAGATCTTCAACGCTCTGTTGACGAATATGTGCATCATGCTTTTGATGCATGTGTGGGCTATGTTGAGGTACTGGGTACATCATATTCTTTCCTGACTTCTGGTGATTGATCAAATCGCTTGATCTACCTCTATCTTATGTTTGAGGCAATCTTTCATTTCTTAATTTTGCATTCATTTTCCTAATCTTGATAGATATTTCAAGGCATAGCACCCAGAACTTTAGATCACAGCTATATTTCCTTAGCATAGGGCATTCATTTTTTTGGTTAGCAGTGAAGGGATGATGTGTTATTTCAACCTAATATAATCAGTAAAACCAATTTATGATTGTTATTTTATATTTATTTACTGTACATCGATTGTACTGACTTGCCTAGTTTACCCAGTATTCCATAATTGACTTTAAGTCAAGCATTAATGTTTAAACGCGTACCAAATTATGTTATATGCTACTTTAGTCAATTTTGGCACAATATTGTGCTGAAATTAAGAAATTGTGATTTCTTCATTTATTTCAAATCAAATTTAAAAAGTTAAAGATGATTTTTCCCAATCATTATGATAAAAAGATAAACAGAAATGAATATAGCGCACAGATACTCTCAAAATGAAAGAAAATGTAATCAGATGATGAAGATGGTGTCAATATGAGTATGACCCTTTGTTTTTAAAAATGCACAAATTTGATTTTCTCCCAGAGTAGGTCATGTATTAATTTGCACTGTTATGCTTGTTATTGTTAATCAGAGTCTCACATTTAACAAAATTGTCATATATATACACACATAATTTACATCAATGTTTTACTCCAGGTCTTAAGCCAAAATGTATTTCTATAAGTATGAGTGTGCCCAACAAAATCAGTCGCATGGTGAAAGGGGATCTCTTCAAGAAAAAGCCATTTTTCTCCAGAAACCTAATTTTCATGAAATTTCTGTTCTTTATTTAGAACTCTTAAACTACTCTTTTATAAATCATGAGCTGGCATATTTTGAGTAACTTAGAAATCTTAACATACCATACCATTTTAATTTTTTTCTGATGCCTCTTTGACCTATGATTTTGGAAAAATGATAAATTTATAGTTACATGTAATCATCGTAGTTCAGTATGTCGCCTATTAATTATCATATAAACCTGCGTTCCATTGTGTTGTTGTTTTTTTTAAAGTATCAATAAGAAAATGTTTAATATTTTCAAAGCCTAATGAGAGAATTTGAAAACAAAATTAATAAATGAATCATTGAAGAGAGACAATGAATTAGATTGGGGCTGCACTTGAATTCAGGTACAAATTTAATTCAAACTGCTTATGAAAACAATGCCATATTTTCTTTCAGAATGATCTCATGAGTGGTTTACAATAAAAATCCAAATGTATTTTGCAAATATAGGCAAAAATACTGGTAATAGTGGTAAATAATGTTGTCAAATTTTAAATCCGATGTTTTCAAAAACTGTTTTTTGGACCCATGCCCACAACATAATATCTGTATGTTTACCAAAAATTGTCCGATTTGATTAATTTAAAGAAACACTCGAAATGTTCAGAAAGGACTGGGCTTTCGGATAAAAGAATAAAAAAAATTGTTGATTTTGTTCATAATGCAACTGGTTTTGTCAAGCACACACATATTATTAATCCAGAGGAAAGGTTGCTGTGAGCATGTGGTTTCTTTATCACATTGTTGCTAGTAGTGATCCATATTGTATTAAATTCTATATTTAACCTTTCATGTCCAACGATAGATGTCAACATTTTTTTTGTATTACAATGTACTTGTAGGAAAGATTATTATTATTTCTTATTTTTCAGAATTCTTTATTATATAGTTTTATCTTGAACCATTTATTTATAGTTATTTCTTTAAACTCAAAAAAGATATATTCAATTTTTTGAAATCTTTAAAGATGCGTTATAAAAAAATGAGAATTATAAATTGAGAATGCATACACCTTATATCATGTGTTAATCATGCCTCTATCTCTCTTTCCAGTATAGTTTTACGTTTTTCACTACTAACTAACAAATCTTGTGTGAAAAAGTAGGCATCAAGTCATTTTCTTCCCATTTCCTAGTTAGGCTTGATATGGCTAAGATGAAAGTATTGTGGCTGCATTACTACTGATATTGATATGTTTATACATTGTTCTAGACTCTAAGGCTTATTATTTCTTGGGAAATTGGTGTTAGCCGTAGGCCATGCATAGACATGATTTTAGTCTGCAAAGTTGGCAATCGTAAGTACATGTAATTTAAGAATTAATTGAAATCTGCCAATTATATGAACCATGTATAAAAATCATTTGATGATGTTAGTCGATGACCAATTATTTTTCTATGGTTTAGAGATGATTGAATGAAATATTTGATTGTAATTATAGTTGTGGATGATTGTTGACAGTATTTAATGATCAAATGTGACCTGTTTCTTCGAAGCGGAACATATGTCGCGCAGGGCGTTTTTAGGGAGAGCTGTTTAAAGACAAAATTTCCATAAACATCGAATATATGGTTGTTTCCAAATAATCAACTCTTTATCTTTCATAAAATAAAAAAGTTTTAAGTGAAATTATTATTATTAATGATAAAAATTGCACTTTTCTGAACCCACGATTCATCCAGATTAATTACGGAAAACCAAAATTTCAACAACTTTGGGGGCCTAGGTGGACCACTCAGTTATCAATAGAAAGCGAAGATCCTCCCCTTTTTTTATCAACAAGCCACATGATCCCTGCTTTGACACATCTCGTTAAGAGTGGAGAGTTGATCATATTTATGAATTTGAATGTGGGCAGGATCCTTGAATAGGAGCAACGCCACTCTGTGTTATAGTAATCCTATTGCATGATGTATGGTTGGACAGCTCTTAAAAAGACCTTTAAATTCATGTATGTATTATTGGGATGTGCCTTTATGTCCAGACAGAGGGAGGAGCCAAAAGAAAGCTTAATTATTTAAGAAAATCTGCTTGGTTGAAAACGATGCAAAACCATTTGTCAAGCCTAATGAAGTGCAATATAACTTGGCTTCTATTAAAGTTGTATTTTTATTTTTCTCATCAAGTGTTAGATATTATCTCATTGTAGGTGTGTGCAAAATTTGATGCAACTTTGCGTAATAGAAGCAACAGTTTTTTAGTGTTTAGTATCCTTCTAACCTCAAAATCGGTGACAACGTTCGCCATTTACTCAAAACTGGTTTTCTGCCCTATCTCTTTTAAATTCGTCACATCTTCTTAATGGAAAGTCCAATCTTCATAAATTTGGTATCAAATTAAAGTGCATGATCTGAGCTTTCATGAGATATAAATATCTTAAAACCGCTATCTGCAACATACGTTCCGATTTGAAGAAACAGGTTGCAAATGACATATACCTGCATTATTAATGATTACACCATAATAAATCAGATTTATACCAATACATGTACCATCTTTGTTATTTGTTTGTTTTGCTAAAAAATGTTTTTGTGTTTTCTACATGTCTTAGCTCGTCTCTTTATCTTATTTCTAAATATTATATCTACCTAAAGTTACATTATTTTTGCTAAAAGAACAAGAGCTGGAATATATAAAATAACCAGAATAAAGACAAAACAAGACACAATTGTCTTTATTCAAGTTGATTTAATTTATATTACATTCTTGTTCTTTTATTCTATTCTTAATCAACCGTGGCTTTACATTTTTTCATTTATTTTTATTTTTATTATTATTTTTATTTATTTATTTATCCTTTTTTTTTTTTAAGGTTAAATTTTACCCTCCTGTTGAGGCAAGATTGGATAAATTCTAGCACTTGATCTATCAAGATTCAACAAAATATGGCTGGCTTAGAAAGTATCCCTATCACCTCCGTATGGCACCAAGAAAACAAAACAAATGTGATGATGAACCAGTTTACATTTGTTCTTTGTGGCTCTGGCTACCTAATAGTGCTAAAGTATTTTATGATGCTGTTTTCTGTATCAGGAAAAATTTAGAATCTACTCCTGATTTACCAACACTCAGGGGATGACTGTGAATTGTGTACTTTATTTTAATTATAAAACTCGCTTTTCTGCACGTGAGTAGTCTCAGGCTTGACACTACTGCCATTTATCTTCCGTGGTAGTGGTAGACCATTGCATTCAAGAACTTAATAGGACAAACATTACATGTAATTAAATTGTCTATGAATTGAGGGAGGTTCATTAAATAATAAAACAAAATATTTTGTTTCAATGTAGGGATAATATAACGATTGCATCATCTTTTAACTAACTTTTGTCGTCAGAAGATTAATTTCCTCTTTTAAATGACATTTTCAATTCGAGTTTAAAAAAAAAAAAGGTTATTTCAAAATTATTTTGCTATTTTAGTCACAAACATAATATTAGACCTACGATATATCATAATATATTGAAATTGTAATTTTACTTGTAAAATTGTAAGAATTATAAATGTATAAATCTAATTCATAAAATGTTAAAAGTACGACTGGATAAATGCATTAACTCCTTGATATTTATAATGTCGATAGAGCTTGTCAATGAATAAGTATGACGAAATAACAATAAATATTGCATTATATAATATGTAGGCCTAGTATTCAGTGGCGGCGGGTCCATGGATCGAAAAGAGCGAAGGATCCACCTGATCGCAGGACCCTTAGCAAAGTGCTATGACTTTTATTAAATAATGAAATTTTTTTTTTTTTTTAATTTGTAGAGGCTTATCTATCTTTTACAAACGACAGAATTTAGTTTAACACTGTTGTGTTATATACTAAC
>JASKDV010186698.1:1046-11966 GCA_032466395.1 Aegires albopunctatus
AAGTGTCACCACTAGATTTATCACTGATCGCCGTTTGCTGACAACTCCGACTACCCAATCATTATCAAGGTATCTACCCCGATCAAGAAAAGTAAAGTCCTCACCATTGATGTCAAGCTGCAAATCCTCGCAGATATCAACAAAAAGACGATGACCAAGAAGGACATGTTTTATCACAGGCACTGGTCCGCGCATCGCATCGTTATATTCACGGAAGTCTCACCACGTCCCCTTTTTCCGCCATTTTGAAAAATTCAGAATATGGACACCCCTGGATAACGATATAATTTTCCGGTCCTGGCAATGTCGTTATCCAGGGGTTACACTGTAGTTGATTTTAAGTTTTATGTTAGTTAACAAACTGTGGTGTATGTAGATCTACACATTTCATATTGTAGTCTATGTTTAAGGGTATCAACACGTATCTATGCCTCCCATCCCTAGAAAACTTATAATATGTTCTTGCACCCCCTGAAAATAGTTAAACATTTGAAATTGATTCAATTACTATTATCACTAAATTGCCATTATATCCAAGGTTTTGCACCCCTTGTGGGTGCACTTCCCCATTTGGGAACCCTACTCTACAGACTACATCTCGTTGTAAAAAAAGAATGGGCATCATCAAAATACATACAAATTGAAGCATCTTGAAGTATTTGATATATCTCGGGTCTTGAGATACAGGATTGCTTGCTTTTACTTCAGGTTCAGGAGCAGGGGTTTCCTAGAAAAACAAAAACAAACCATATTGGCATTTATGACTGATGAGATTATTTTTGGTAAAATTTTATAAAGAGCTCTGAATACAGTTAAAGACATTATACAATAATGCAAGGGAAATTTCATGATGCCTAATGGGACAGTAATAATTCAAATTAACATATATATTGATACGCTAGCAGAGATCATTAATTATTTTCTTAAAGTGACTATTTCAACCAAGAATTTTACTGTAATGTTTTGTTTACAACTATTCATGTATTTATATGTCTTCTCTAAGAGGCAATGCAAAAGGAAGACAAAAAAATGTATGTAAAACTAAATACTTTCCATTCATTTACTCCAACCACATTCCTATGTTTATGAGCATGTAATTCAAGAGGATGGCCAGGTTTAAATCAACTAACATTTAATGACTTTGACAGACAAAACTATAAAAAAAATAAATAAATAAAAAATAAATGATTGAATCCACATAAGCCCTACCAAGCAATTTTTTCTCTATAAGATATCATGGTTGCATGAAACACCACATACCAATTCTAAATAAACGAAATACTTACCGAGGCACCAGGTGGTGGTGGAGGAGGTGCAGTTACATCAGTAGTTGCTGCTGGAGGGGGTGGAGCACTTGATGAGGTATTATCTTGAGCTGTTGGCTGACTAGAAGACGTGGTGGACTGTGGGGCTGTGACAGATTCTAATCCAGGGATGGAAGATATCTAGGAATGAATATGAAAACAAAAATAAAAAAGCAATGAATTAAAACATGAAACCCCAAAACAATCTATTAGGTCATTTCAAAGCAAAACACACTCTCAAATTATTGCAAACTTGCCCATCACCGATAAAATCGAAGGTTCCATCAAGAACCAAAATTAAGTCAGAAAATTATCACACTTTCCTGTAATAAGTGAAGTGGAATAACAATATTTTAAATCATACCCTGGACAAGAAGCAAATTTGTTGCAGTTTAAAAGACCAAGATTAGCCAATAACCAATTTTTACCTGACTTAGATAGGAAGATCTCCTAATATGCTGAAAGTGCTGGTAATCAAACTGCTTTTAGTCACAATCTTAAGAACACCTTCATGACTTTATAATTCTTTAATTACCGACCATTTCTGGCTGTGAATATTCAAAGTAATTCTGTATTTTATAACTTGTAGCTTTACAAAAAGACGGCAATACTGTCTTTCTACCTTCAACACAAATCTCAAATATTACTAAAATTCTGTTTCATTCAAAGACAAAAGAGACAAACCTTTGCTTCTAAAATATTTAGAGATATTTCTAGCTGCTTCATCTGAGCATCCAGGTGTTCCAATTTTTCTTCACAGACATTGGAAAACCTATTGAGGAATCTTGATGTGTGTGTGATGAAATGATTTAAAAAAGCTACTGTTTTCTTCTGACTTAGAGCTTCAACCTGTAAATAAAAAAGAACAAAATTGTGAGCAATAAGCTAGGTAAAAATTTATATGCAAACTGGCCTAGCTAATTTTACATATAAAATGAGTAGTTAATGAGGCAATATGAGTATTTGATGACAGAAATAAGTATCATGTAAAATGGTATGAGAGGCAAAAGCCTCGTGCCTCAGGCTAAAAAAGAGCCACAGGTTCAAATTTATTTTTAATAGAGCCGGTCAAAACAAATCAAGAACTTTTTCAAACAAGTTTGGAGAGAGCTTCCTGTTCACAAATCATTAATTGATTGGTTTCTGAATGATGTAAATATATGTGTTGTTTTCGATCTATTTGTATTCATGCATAGTGAGATATCTATTCTAGTTTCTAGTTAGATCTAGATTCTAGATTTATATTGAGACAGAAACTAAAAATTACTAGATTCTAGATATCTATTTATTTCCCTAATTTTTCATTTTAGAAAATTAAGAAAGCAGTTGAGTTTAGCTATATAAGAATATTTCATTAGATCTAATCTAGTAATAAGAGATAAACCTTCGTATAATCGATGCCTGGCCCAACAAGGGGTAATCCGTCTGCATCCATCGTGACAGTTTCACAAAACCGTCAGCAATAATATAGGCGTAGCCCCTTGGACCAAAGACTGGCTTGGATTGATATGAACGATGTATTGAAAGAAAAATGATAGTCAAGACCGAAAATGAAAGTTGAAACTTCACTATCACGAGACGGAAGTAGGTGTTGCCCTAAGGTCAAGGTAAATACGTTTTCATCTAAGAGTGCAAAAGAAACTTAGGAAGAGGCTCTAGAATTAAGCTCTAAAAGTTTTTAAGAAGTTGATTTTGCTTGAATGATAAAGAAAACGTGCTATTAAACAATATGCTACACATTTATCTACACATTGTGCTAGAACAAAAGATAAGAAAGAATGTTGGAAGAAACTAGCTTTTAAATCGTTATTGCTCCCATGTAATCGATATAATATAGGCTAGCTGTAAAGTTGATTAGCGGGCAAAGTCATTTGATAGATATATCATTAGACACGAAAGAAGCACAATATCCTGAAAATGCACCGACATAGAATATACCAAATTCTAACTTGCGTAATATACCTTACTAAAATTATTGTCATCCAAAGAAAAGTAATGTAAGAGACGTTACTTTTTGGCTATTAACGAGTATCTAAACTTGTATCTATTACACAGCGCCCTCTGTTATATTTCGTCGTTTGTCTTCCTATTGAAGTCAAAACAATGCTGTACACTTGAATCTCTAGCTACTATGTCGGGACAACAGAGAATTTATTAATTCTCTGAATACAGGAAAATGGGAGCATGCCAGTTGTGGGAATGAGTGAAATAAATCCTACAATATAATCATGGCGGTTAATGATAAAACAAATCGTTTCATTGATTACTTTATTATTTGTGGCCTTGGTGAAGAATCTGGGCTAGAGTCTCATAGCCTTTCTTCAATTTCAGGTTGGTGAATCCCGACTGTCATAACATTTGCTTTTAGGCTTTAGGCCAACTTCTTTAAAGTGGAATATAGAATCTAGATCTTGATCTCTATTGGGTATTTGTGAGGAACAGCGCTCTCTTTTATTCATTTATGATATTAGTACTTTTAATTTTAGATTAGAATCAAATCACAAATCTAAGAATCTAGAATATTTTCATCACAAGAGATTATCATAATAACAAACAAGAAGTGCTAATCTAGAAATCAAGAAGAAAAGATTTCATACTAGAATCTAGATATCTAGATCTAGTTCTATAGACTAGACCCCTATATTATGCAATGGTTCTTTGTGGTCTATGAGCACTGATCTCGATTCTGGACTAAAGGAGAGAAATGCAGTCGATGTGGCATCTCCAGCATCAAGCACGCTTACCTACTCTTAACTGATTTCTTGCTATAAATTCTACATGCCTCAAGCACGCTCCAATTCACGGCACACCCATAATAAATTGCAATGCCTGGACCACCAAGATTTCGAGAATATTCTTTTTCTTGCATAAAAAGTGTTTTTATCACTAAACCCTTAAAATCATCATTACTTACTGTGGCAAGGTATAGGATGCGTGTGATAGCGTAAAAGGGGGGATGGGGTGTGTGTGGTTACAGTGTACCTTAGACTTCAAGGTGCTTTATCTCAACATCTTGATGTACAGTTTGAAGACGTTACATTCATGCTTTATTTTTACCAGCTGATTGGAAACAGTCAGCGACGGCCTTGTCTAGTGCAGTGTAGCTCGATATTGTCTTGATGTGCAGGAAAGATTTGAACTTGTGTGTGTGTCTGTGAGAGAAAGGGGGGGGGAGAGAGAAGAGAGAGATCGGTGATAAGCATGCCAGAAGGGAAATTTGTCTTCTTGGTATTTACCGTCAGCCGTAATACAGCGCCGCAAACGTTTAGGTAATTTGTGTTATTATAAAACCTTGCCCAAGAGTAAAAACACGGAATCTCCCATGAGATTCGAACCAGAATCAGATTATAAAATTACGTTATTCATATGTATATATACGATTTCTTTTCTCGTTCCTCAGAAGAAAGTGTCTTACGCCCACCTCTTAACCGAGCCTACAAGGCACAAGTCCTGGCTCACTTTCCAGAGACAGTGCCATGGAATCCATTTGATGAAAATGCCGTGTTGATGGTACAGAAATTATAATTTTGAGAACTATCATGTTGTTTTGTTTTATTATGGTTCTTGGTCCAACATTGAGTCTTTGGGAAAGTCTCTTTACACATATTTTCCTCATTACTCTTACTTACTTTCTGAGATCACCACAAAGCGTTTCTCTGGAGAAGAGTGTTGGAATTAAAATTCACTTTTCAGAACATGACCAAAGGGCAATAGGAACCTTACTCTTTATTTTGTTATTTAAATCTCGATCATCATCATCATCTGATGGAACATTGATAGAAAGCCAGGTCGTCAACAGGTCTATAGTTCATTTACAGTTAGACCAGTGTCATTCCTTAGTAGGTCCATGTAGCTAAGCTGTGGCCTTTCCTTGTGTTGGACGGCTCCCATAAAATAGTGTTGCTAACCGGGCCATCCTTATTATAAAAACTATGGCCAGCAAATCTCAGCCTCCTGTTGCCTATTTTCAATCAAGATCTCAAGAGAGCTATTATTTTCTTTTGAGGAATAGATTTAGTTAAAAGGTATTTAGATTATTCTTGGACAAGAATGATTTGTCTGTGCTCCTCTATTTCTATTTCTTACTTCAATATTTACCATATTCACAGCTCTGCCTGCCCAAGGGTGCTTCCTTCAAAACCCAGCGGGATTCAAGACAGCCAAAATTTCATTCCTTTTTAATTACTCGGGAAGATGGGTCTAGGTCCTATGGCTCTGCCCTAGTGTTCTACGAGGAGGTCTCCAACAAGAATATCATTGAATCCATGCAGAAACTCCAATCTATGCACAAAACCATTCTTGATGTGGGCCCAGATAAGCAAAGTTTGTTTGATGCATCAAGGGAAAAACTCTACGTCAGCAAATGTATCGCTTTTCTCACACCGTTGCCATTTGTTAGGTAAGGTTTGACTAGATTAATTGCTTATATGTATAAGTTGATACAATTTGACTTGCAAGCATCAGACAAAAGTTTAACATTTTTTTTATAGAAGCTTTTTCTGGAACGATTTTAATTTCAGATCATGTAACCAGCTCCTTGCTCAATTGTTTGAGGCATCTCAAAAACCAACTCAACTTTTAATGACTCTAGAATCTTTTGTGTTCAATTTGATTTATGATGTTCCTTTGCCACCTCCTGGACGGAGTTTGAAATTCTATGGTTGTTCAGCTCCTGTTTGTGTCTTTCGGCCAGGTCAGTTTTAAAGATTTAAATTTGTTTCGTTTTATTCCTAAAATGTATTTCAGCAAGAAGTGTGTTAAAAATGATGACACATTTGCTGTCCTGTCCCCTACATAATTAGCTGGCTGGTTGGGGTTAATGGGAATGCTCGTGAGTAAGTGAATGGCTTAAATTGGAATTCTTCCAGTTAAAAGAAAAGGTAATATAGAAAGAGTGGTTGCTTATGGTATACAGGGTAGCCCACATATATCGACATCCCTCACATCCTGTCGACATCATTTCAAAGTCCCACTTTTTTAACTTATACGTAACAGCAAAGAAAATCCCTATTTATTAATGTAAATTTGACGAAAACTCCAAAATGCCCTTGTAATCAATTTAAAACAAGATAAATTCCCCTTGGGAGTAATAAAGGGAATTTTATTTAAAAAAAAAAAAATATTTGCTTTATGTTTTGTTGTTGACCATGTTTCCTGGTAATTGCTTACATATTATTAAGCTAATGATTTTCTTTTTCTTTTTTTCTTCCTTTCAGGTTTAAACGAGTTGCCTCTATTTGATTTTCCATTGTACGACATGTATAAATTGCTTGGAGTTGACAGAGTCATCGTTATCTTCAAGTGTGTCCTTCTAGAACACCAAATTCTCCTCTATTCGTCAGGTAAACTCACTCTCATACCAATGGGGTAAAGAAACTCTACTTATTGAACGAAATAAAACAGAGGTACCAAATCTCCGGATTTTACCAGGTTTAAGGCCATTTTTTGTTGTTGTTGTCAAAAATGTATAATGTTATCTCTTTGTGCATTTTATAATGCACTTTATGATAGAATAATCTTAATGCATCGTTTAATATAAGATGTATTGAATGTTAGAACTTAGAAGATAGACATTGGCTACCCGTGGCCATAAGGATTGAATACAAGATTGCTTGCTTCTTCTACAATTGCATCGACCAATCAGAATATTTACAATCTATCGTACAAGTCTACTGCCCAGGTAGAAAATTGAGATCAATAGTATGTCCAAACAAAATTTGTGGAACGTTCCTTCAAACAATTGGTCCCATCTGTATGGAATTCTCTTTCGCCGGAAACTAGCTCATCCGGAAGCCTTTCATCCTTCTTTTTTCCATTAAGCTTTGCTAATGTTTAGACTATGTTTATAATGGGAGTGAATTGTCGAATGAACATACTATGTGTGAAAGGATTATGTGCAAATGGAATGTGAAGCGCCTCTGAGCATCTGAGATGGATAGCGGCGCTATATAAGTGATTATTTATTATTATTATATTATTAGACTGACCTACATATTTTAGGCCCCAGCGTCTCGCGTGCGCTTTATCCAGTGTTTCAAAAAGTTCAGGATTTTTTTTTTCACAGCCAGTTGGCACCTCTGAATAAAAGTCACTCTAATGTAGGGCTGAATTCCACATTATATGAATTTTATCATATCAATATCACTCCAGCAACTTGTTTCAATGTTTTTCTAGTTTGAACCTCATTAACTTCTAAGCGACTATTTCCCCCTATAAACTTAATAGTGCGTCCATGTTTTATGCGTTAGTATAGTATGTATTTCAATTTATGTTGCGCTGGTTGCTTCGTTTCAAACGTTACCTTTTACTTTCAGACTACCAGCGTCTGATGTTGATAGCAGAGGGAATCAGTACCCTGGTCTTTCCATTCATGTGGCATTTAGTTTACGTTCCCATTTTACCAGCGGCCATGCAACATTTTCTGGACGCTCCAGTACCGTACATCATGGGTCTACATCGGGGACAGCACAGCGATAAGTCACAATTAGTTCTACCATCTGAGGTTGGTTGGTTGGTTTGAAAAGATTTGCTTATGAGTTTTACGAAAAACAACTTAGGACTTTTCATTAAAAATTCCAGGAATTCTTTTAAGCAAATTTTCAAGGATGGAACTATAATATGTTATTAGTATAAAAAAAAATTCAGTACAACGAACGAGTACAGTGACAAGTTGCAGTGCAGTTATGCCATTGAGACCAACGGTGATATAACATCTTTATCCTGAATTTATATGGTTGGTGCCAAGGAAATAAAATCATTTAAATAAAAAAATATAGAAATGAAATTCCACTTATTCATCCCAGAAGGGAAATTTGTCTTTTAGTATTAACCGCCTCTGAGCGTCAGTCGTAAGAACAGCGTTGCAAACGTAGGCAATTTCTGTAAATTACCTTGCCCAAGAGTTAAACATGTTGTCTCCTTTGAGATTCGAACCCGCCACCTTTTGCATGTGAGTCCAACGGCTGTCATGGCTTTCAGGAAAAAAGGCTTCATACAGTTGAAGTTAATATGTATTTCTCTTAATCGGCACAGAATGTTCCTTTAAAGTCACTGCTTTCAAAGTATATGTTTATCACCTTGATTTTACCTTGTCGATTTTCATGCTCAAATTATAAATTTTCATCTACTTATGTTTTTCTTTCGTTTATCCTTGATTAAAGAGCAAAAAGACAATGAGGGATATTTATAAGTATTTTGTATTTCGTTGAAAATAAGCATTTGAATTTTAATCAATTTAATTTTGTAGAGTAACAATAAAGCTGCTGTTTATTAACGATCTATACTTTGTTTTTAAACGAGTGTCAAGATCGTTCTGTTATTATTCAAAATGTTGAATTATGTTTTCATTGATACATTATTGTATTTGTCCACAGGCGAATATGTGTTTTGTTGATATTGACAACAGAGAGATGGAATGTCCCGAAGATCTTCCAATATTTCCATATGAAAGCGAGTTGAAAGGAGAACTCACACAAATAATAAATAAGTATCAAAACCTTATTGGTGCTGAAAAGATTTCCAAATCATACCCAGCAACATCCAGGAGAGAACCGAGTCAGAAGCCCGTTTCTTCGTCCTTGCGTCCCAGCCTTCCCTTAAACCAAAGCAGCTACCCAAACTCACCTAAAAGGAAGGAAGTGTTGCAACAGAGCGAGGCATGGAAGAAGATATCGAGTCTGGCAAAACAGACGGGGTTGTGGGATTCTTTGGAAGACACCATTGAAGACATTGTTCTAGAAGATTCCAACTCTGCTGAGAAAACTTCAGGGGAACTTGAGTCCGATGCATTGACCTATTCCGATTCTGATCTTGAAGGCATGTCAGCAGGCGAAATCAACGATCTCACATTCAATAACTCTGTCAGAGAAATTTTTCTGAATTGCTTCGTTCATATGTTTGCATCGTATGAAAACTTTGTGATCAACCCGTCACAGGATCTAGAGTCTTGGTTAAGTAATAGGGAGTCCGTTCATAGTTTTGACAAAGCCGCATTTCTCAGCGACCAGCCAGCGGCCCACCTACCATTCTTGTCAGCTTTCATAGAAACACAGATGTTTACCACCCTCATGGACAATAAAATCATTTCCCAGTGGGAGGATCCTGAGCCAAATTTACGTTTGTTTGATGTTCGGATCAAAGAGCTGAAAGAGTCCAAAGATAGCGCGTCAGGGGAACCACGAATCATCACCTACAACTCATGCACTTGTATAGATGAAACCAGTAAGTCATCAGCTTTTCATTTCAATTCTATGACCTTTATAAATCCCTGGAGGGCGATGGTTACAAATAAAAGGTTACAGGGTGGTGTTGAATAATACATAATTGCGTGATGTTGATTATGATCTATAAAATGCATTTAAGTAAGTTAAAGTACCAATAAAAATACTAAATGGTATTAATTTAAAGAAAAAAATAACAACAACAATAATAATAATAGTAATAATAATAATAGTACTTGTAATAATGAACATCATTTCCATCTATTGATTTTAACTAGTACCATTTTGTTGTTCCTATAATTATTTTTTTGTAAAAATACAAATAATGTATTTTAAGAATGTTTTAATATTTTACACTGCTGTTATTATTACTAAATATGTTCTTCAATTCTTAAAATTCATTATCTTAAAACAGAAACCCCAAAGGGTTTTCTGATTCTTTGATTTAAATTATTTTTGTTTTTCATATTTATCTAATTCTGTCGTTTCATTCATTAAATTTTTTGTTGTTGTTGACATAATGCCCAATTCACTCCTTACAAAATTGTTTACATTCTAAGTTAGCTCCTTTCATAGATTTATTGGTCTAACAACTTTCTTTCATTTGTAGAGGCCATTGTAAACATCAGCCTTATACTCCCACTGGATCTATTTATATCTGGAAATCCTTTCAGTTGAAATCATCATTGATTTAATTTTGTTGTATCAATACATAGTTCATTTCATGAAACTATACCAATTACATGTACATGAATTAATTTTCTTGTAACGTCAAAAGATTTGCGGCGCTGTTCTTACGGCTGACGCTCGGTAACGGTAAATACCTAAAGACAATTTTCTCTTCTGGGATGAATATAAGTGTCCTTACCTTCAAAATATGATTTTTTTGTTGTTCATTCTCTTCTCTCTTCAATATGAAGAATACTTGTGTTTATATCAATGTCCTTTGTTGACAGATTTGTATATATATATATAAGACTTTTAATGTTCAACATCTATTTTGATCGTTTACAGATATGTATATTGAGAAAAGAGCCAGGCACATCGACTATACGTCCAGCAAGCCCCATGAAATTGCCAGCCACATCTCTCCCAGCCAGTACGTGAGTGGCATCTTTCCTCTTTTGAGTAAAGAGCTGTTGAACTCCGAACCTGCTAACAAGTAAGTGATTTACATGGGTGCCAGATTTCAGGTTTATTCCGGAGATCCGGATTCGCGATATATCGTGGTGACAATCTCCGGCTTCAGCGGTTTGAGTCATCCATCGTCATCTGTTGGCTATTTCCAGTGACAAAAACAAAAACAAACGCGATTTTAGCCACTTTTTTGTGTACGAAACCAGAGTCACACTGTATATAAATATATATTTCAGAGCTGCCAACTTTCCGATCTCGCC
>JASKDV010186709.1:0-11966 GCA_032466395.1 Aegires albopunctatus
ATATATATATATATATATATATATATAGAGATATAGAGAGAGAGAGAGAGAGAGAGAGAGAGAGAGAGAGAGAGAGAATGTAAAGCACAATAGTTAAGATATACTGAGTTTAAAACATAGATTATTTGTTGTTGTAGTTGCATAGAGTTAAGCTTTTAATTAAAAAAAAGAGGAAAGTATTTTTTCAACATAGAGTGTGTTTGTGTGTAGGTGTGGCCAGCGAGGATGAGGAATATGGTGAGAAGAGTCTTGTTGTTATTTGTAAATACCTATTTTCAGGGTTCATACAGCAACCATAAAACAAAATTCAAGACTTTTTCAAGACTTTTCAAAACTCCAGGCACAAAATTCAAGACTAAAAGTTGTAAGATGAAGGAACTACTACATCACCGAAAATAACAACAAAGTGGCAGGATTTAAAACAGTCTATACATGTAAGCCTACTTTCAATCAGAGACCAATGTTTGACTGTGATTTGTGTGGCATCAGATCTCATGGTGTTGGCGAGAAAACCCTTTAAACCTGAGAACTGGCAGTTCTGCAGGGTAAAATATACCACCGTCGAACGAAACAATTGTTGAGTTAAGAAAACAAAATTGAGCCTTCTTTTTTCCCCCACTTTTTATTAACCAAGCCATGTCAATGAAGTTGGACAGATTCAAGACTTTTGCAAGACTTGGCCCTAGATTCTCTTAAAAGAGGCGATTTTCAAGACCATTTCAAGTATTGAATTGCCTGCTCAAAATTCAAGACTTTTTCAAGACTTCAAGACTTGCGTACGGACCCTGTATTTTGTAAGTAGATTATTAATTATGTTATTGTAACAAATGCAAACCAAAAATTTCCAAGTGGATGAATAAAATTAATCTTATCTTATACCGTTATCTTAGATCATTGATTTATGCAGCTGTTTCAGGCTATATTTTAATCGATAAGAAAAATCTATCTCATCAACTTTACAAACCTTTGCCTTAGGTATAACTAATGTCTGTTCTTCAACCTCCTCCATTTCTACTGGTTTAACTGCTCGCTGATATCTCATGCTGTCTTCTTCATCCTCTGGTGCTGATGACATCAGAGGAGCAGCTGCTTTTGTAAATGTTTCAAGTTCTTCCCTTTCTCTTGATGGCAATTCAGCAGTGAGAATCTCTCCCTCCTCAATCTGTTGAGAGTAAATATGAGAAATTTTATGCATCTATTTTATTGATGATTAATTGTTGGAATGTATGATTGAGTTATCAGTGCTTTCCTGTTCACATATAAACAACAACTTGTACTACTTATATAGACACTATTATTCTATCTGAATGCATTTGGGGAAATGCATGTGAAGAGACTTTCCTAAGGACTCAACATCAGACCAAGCGCAGTGGGAATTTAACACTGCCAGTAGCAAGCTAACTATATAAAATAATTGAATGCAAATAAAATCAATAAAAAAAGAAATATAATAAAGATAGCACAATAGAAAATTAATTATAAAACACTATCTGTGTTTCCATATGTTTATTATTGTATTTCTATTAAATCAAGATCTAGATTTTGAGCATTGAAATGGCTTAAGTAGCAATTTTCTATGATACTTACTTCTGGTCGTTCTCGTTTTGGACCTGGGTGGTACTCCAGTCTTTCTATTTCCTCTGGTTCTGGGACTGGTATTTCCTCTGGTGTGGGTGACTTTGGCTCTTCAACCTCAACATGCTTGAGTTGAACTTGCCATGGGGCTTCATCATCTGGAGCAGCTGATGCTTGAGAATCCCTGCAAAAAGAAATGAAAGGATAATAAAAAATAAACAATAGTGTACACATTTATGTTATGCCTTCCCTCATTCCATTTCTTTTAGTAAATCACTCTCTGTTTCAATCTACTGAAAACAAAATTGATATTTATTCATTTGTTATTTTTGTAAGGCCTCAAAAGGAAATATTTATAAAGTGTAACCACATTTTAGCTCATAAAGTTGACTCTGCTCAGCTACTAATATAGATGAGATATATTACACCATTAATCACCTGTGTTTGAGCTGTGACTTCCAATCTACCACTTCCTCTAATTTGTCAGTGACCATCAGAGTGGCTGGTGCTTGTTCAGATCCATGTTCATTAGTGGCTGTAACTGTGTAGGTACCTGCATCTTTACTCTTAATGTCCTTTATCTGAAGGACATGAGCACCACTTGCTTTATCAAAGAATATGTTGTGCTTGGCTCCTTTAGAAAGTTTCATCCATTTACCCTTTGACCACTCAACAGTGGGCGTAGGTTCTCCGTCTATAATGCATCTGAACTCTGCTGTATGTGCTAGAAAAGGATAAACCAGATATACTTATAATTTAGTACACAGCATGATTTTTGAAAAGCAGTAAGGTGACCATACATTTGTTCTTCCTCATCTCCTTATCGTTCATTGAGCAGTTACAATACTCTTTCAAAAAGCATTTGGTATTTTATGCATCAGTAGCAATGTAACAGATAACATCGTTAAATACAATGGAGTCTAGTGAGTGCGAAGAAATCCCTAAAGATGTCATGTAAATATTTTTAGTAATTTTATATCTTTTTGAAACTTCTATCAGTTGAAACCATTTTTGCTCACAATTCATTTTGCATGGAATATACTCTTACATAAAGATTTTCTTCTTAACCCACCGATCCACTAAAGAGAATAGACATGCATAAAAGATGGACAAAAAAATTCATCAACACTATTTACCTTCCAAGACAGTACTCTTCATAGGCACTTCAATGAATTTTGGAGCTCTACCTCTGACTTCAAGATCTGCTGTTGTCTCTGCCTCTCCACAGCTGTTTGTGGCTACAGCCTTGACTGGACCAGCATCTTCCAAAGTCGCATCTAAGATTGTGAAATAATTTGTTCCATCTCTAGGATTGATGGCAAGGGTAATATTGTCATTTGGTTCCACTTCTTTCTCTCTTATGTACCTGGTGAATTAGACAAAGGTATTTCATGTTCACGACGAATTATAAAAATCTATTCTACTGAGAGCAAGCAAATATCAACTGAATGGTCTCTAGAGAGAAAGAATGAGGATAGGCAGATAAGAAAATATCTCGAGTCATTTGAAATTCTATTATGACCAAGTTTACCATTTAATTTCAGGCTTTGGCACTCCTGTGGCTTTGCATTCGAACTTAGGTTGACCATGTTCAGGAACTAATATGTCTGACAACTTCTTTACAAATGCTGGTTTCTTGGCAGCTGAAAAAGAGAAAATAAAATATTACTGTGCAGTAAAAATAATGGAATATAAACTTAAGTTAACTCACTGAGTCTGATTTACAGAGCCACTTCCATTCACCTCAGACTAAATTAAAAATAGCGCTAATCCACCAAGAATGACAATTTTTACTTCATTACTCTTATGCTCAATAAAACTATTTTCCATAATATTCATATTTCGACTTGATACAAAATTAGTTCTAGTATATTACAACCCTTGAAACATTCAATGTTTCATTTTATTTTTGACATAATAATGGAAATAACCATTAATATATGAAAAGGGGAAAACTTCTAGATTGCTGTTTATTTTGTTTTGTAAGGAGAACATATTTTGTTCAATCTAACATCTGACATGTGCATGAAAGAATGCACAAATTAGTTGTAAAGAGGTGTAAACTGATTCATTTAATCTTCGACTAATTCATAACAAGTTGATTGACATCCAAACCATCAATCATAGACTCCAGTGAATTAAAAATTAATTATTGAGGTAAAATAGCTTACGCAGGATTTTGAGTCTTGCATTGCATGAGACTTGCCCAACTGGATTTTTTGCCCTGGCTGTGATGACCTTTGCATCATCCTTGGTTACATTTTTCAAGGTCAAAGTATGGGTCTGGTCATCTACGGTCATCAGAATGTCTTCAGAAGAGGTAAGCTCCTCATCCCCCTTCAACCTGAAAATCAATTCAAGAGAAATTCTCTGGTTGAATTGCAAAAATTCTCTGGTAGAGATAAGGAACTGAAAAATTGACAATATCAATTCAATTTAATGAGATATCCACATAATTTTGTAATCAGCTACTTGTTAATTATTCCCATCCCCCAAAAATAATTATACAGCACCCAGATTAACAAATCTTGACAGTCTACATCATTTGATAATCATCTTTTTACCATATGATGTGGGGTTTGGGTTTGCCTGTTACTTCCACATTGAAGACAGCTGTACCCATTTCTACAGTTTCCACATTCTCTAGCTTCCTGATGAACTTAGGTGACTCTTTCTTTTCTATAACAAATTAAAACAAATTAAGGACACAAATTAATGATATGGATAAGTGTTGATGAGAAATAATTAAATGACAATGTATTAGGAAATATATCTCTGATTACAAATATTTTTAGCTTTGATTCTAGTGTAAAAATAGTTTATCATCAAGATTAAATTTCAAGTCATTTCCATGTTAGAAAAGAAAGGCTGAAATTAATTGATAAGATATCATATCATTCACAAACCCCTGCCCTTAAAATATGCAACGTTTGTATAAATTAATCTTTACCTTCTACAACAAGTCTTGCTTCAGATGAAGCTTCTCCAGCTTTATTTTCAGCAACAGCTTTGATAACTCCTGAATCCTCTTTATGAGTAGACTCAATGCTGAGACTGTGACTTACATCTGAATAACCCTGCCGTTGATCAACGTGGTATCTGAGACCAGGCTCAATTGGTTGGTCATTCAAGAACCTAAAATGGACACAGAGTTATAGTTGGAAAGCAACTAGCTGACTCACTCAATTTCAAAGACTTTGAAAACTATTTAGTGCAGCTAAATGTACAACTTAAAAAGAAATTATTTCTTATTTAACCCTGGTTCATAATTTAAAAAATATAATGAAAGTACATTTGATCAATAAGAAAAATAAAGAACCACGGAAAATCAAATCTTTACCAAGTAACTTCTGGTTTAGGCAAACCAGATACAGCACAATCAAATTTGACAGATCTGCCTTCCTTGCAATCACGATTGTTGAGTGGTCTGGTGAAAACTGGAGCATCTGCCTTACCTGTGGTAAGAAAATGAGTGTCACACAGTTTTATCAGTCATATAATCTCCAACATCACCATGTCTTTTTGCCGTACATATTTTCAAATCAATTCTATATGAGAAATTTCAACAATAACTATGGCATAGTAATGTAAACTAATAAAACTATCAATGAGTACTTACTCAAAAATGTATGTCTGTGATGCATTACAAAACAACAAAAATGTAATTTGATTCAGCAAAACATTTTATTGCTATAGATAAGTAATGATTAAAATTATTCAAAATATTTTCCATATGAAAATCTTTTTACCTTCAACAGTGATTTGAGCTACACATTCAGCAGTACCCGCAGAATTTTCAGCAACACATTTATAGACACCTTCTTGTTCCATGCGAATAGATGAGATCCTCAACTTCACAGACTCATCTTCATATTTAAGAAGAATATTTGGTGATTTTGGAAGCTCCTCGTCATCCCTGATTATAAAAACATAGTAAAATATGCTTGATGAGAGTTCTACAAAAATCATGTTTTAACACTCTCTTTTTATCAAATAATTGCTTTTTAACGATCTTTCCATTGAAGATTTTACTAATGCAATCCCTCTTCAATTCGTTACATTCAAATTACCTCCTTGTTAATTATTTCTTTTATTAAGCATCTTTATTTTATTAAGTCCTGCAGTATTTTAATTTATTTCATGCATCAAAAACTTATTTAATGATTACAATTTTTAAAAATATTTTAAACAGCACATTGTTGATTGAGGTTAAAGTATTTTTCCTTACTTATACCAGGTGACTTCTGGACGAGGTAAGCCAGTGACACGACTGTGTAAGTCAAGTGCTTTCTTCTCCATGACAGTCTGAACCAAAAAGGAAAATAAATCATAATCCAAAATATAAATTGAGTAAATGAAGTATAGAAACATAATACTTATGCTTATTTATAGACCTTGTATCTGAAGACAACATGACAACTTAAAGAGAAGCAGAAGGTCAATTCCATTCAATGTAGGGATTGTTAAACCACTTTTAATTTTGCATTTGCAGCCCTTCTGAAGAAAAGATCACACAAATATGACCAAGCTAGTGTTACTTCATATTACCAAAATTAAATCCTTAAAAATAATTATTTTATATACAACAACATTTAATACGAAAATCTTTCAACTTACAATATCTTCAAACTTTTCGATAAACTCAGGAGCTCTTGTCTCTTCCTTTGTTCTGAGCACAAGAGGTGATTCCGACAGCCTTTCGTCTCTGGGTATGGCTGTTTTGAGCGAAACAAAATAGTTTTCAAACCATTTTTTTTTTTTATAAGCATAACATTATTCATTGAAATTGAATACTCTATGATCTTAAAAACTTATTGTTTATTTAATAATTGACAACTTCCTAAAAAAGGTATTTATCACATTGCATAAAAAATGAGTGTCTCAAAAAGAAAAAAAATCCTTTGATTATATGATACAAGATACAAAGATACAAATCAACTTTATTGTCCTTAAGAAAGGCACATTCGTTTTGCTGTATAGAGGTAGTAAAATTAAGATCAAAGTGGAAGACATTAAGAACTCCTCATTTAAGTACTCATACACCTTTAACGAAACATACCCACACAAACAAACACACACATAATAAGAATATAGTATACATCGATATAACTAATAAATATTTAAAAAAAAAAAAGAAAAGAAAAAACAATCTAATTAACAAACATTTCTTAAAGAGATAAAATAGTAAGTAACTAAAAGAAACAATTGCATATTCTTTTACGTATAGAAGTATATTGACAAAATTCAAAGTACAATAGCACGTTTACAACAGATGAGATATTAGCGATTATGAGTAGTCCAATGTCATGTGGAAAAAATGATTTTCTATGTATCTTTCTATTATGCAGCGTACTAATATAGGCAATATTATGTTGTCACAAAATTCTATATTTGTTTCTTTGATTCTAAGTGGATAAGTGATTGGTTTTTCTGCTAAGGTGACCAGTGAAGATGATGGCCTTGGTTGCAACAGCATTAATGGGCATTCCCCAAAAGACTGTCCATCTGACCAGTTTTGGCAGGCCAGCTTGAAGTTTGCACACCGCATGTTCCACGATGCTGAGTTGTCGGTGAACTATGAGTGACTGATGTTGAGTATTTTTTTGTTTGGGATAACTTTATGGAGATCGTTGATAAGGATATTTAAATGTTTTTTGAGAGTGCTTCCCCCTGTAGGACTGTTTTCTTGCAGATATTCTTTGGTTATCACATCAGCTACTTTTACATAAAAGTATCAGTCTTTAGGAAATGTTCAATGTATTTGATATTATTATGAGGGATTGCCTTGCGCCAGCATGTGTCAAAGACTTAAGCTTGGCCTAAGAAAATGGCTGCTGTTACATATATGTTCCTAATGTCTATGAATATTTTGACGTTGTGATCATGTTTAAAATTTTGGTTTAGGGTACAGCATTTTAGTTGGAATCCCAATTGTGTGATAATTTCAAGGCTTCTCATTGCATAAAAGTCTACGAATAACTAATTTGACTCATATCTGACAATTTCGATAACCATTAATCTACACAACAAAATGATAATGAAAGTTTGAATCCTATTTACCATTCACAACAAGTGGAATACTGCAAGTAGCTTTGCCTTCAGAATTTTCTGCAACACAAGTGTAAACACCAGCATCAACAGTTTCTGTGTCTTTAATTTCAAAGCAATGAGTGTCCTCAAAGCTCTCTATGTGGTAAAGTTCTTCTTCATCCAGTACTTCATTTTCTTTAGTCCATGAGACTAAAGACAGCATGAAAAAAAGTTTGAGAAAATAAGAATACATAAAATTAAGAATAAAATCTATTGAAAAGGTGAAAACATTATCACTGTTGTATATGAATATATATTTAACATTTTTAGTATGAATGTTGATTAGCACTGATGGTTCAAAAATTGATCATTGTAACAGAGCTGCCAACCTAAGATTTGCAGAATTTGTATCCACAGAGTACCTAATTCGTATTTTCATCTGCAAAATTTGCATTCTATCGATCAATGTTCAAACATTGTCATATTTAATAATTTTATAACATCAAAGCTGAAATATTGACTCTGCATACATGCATGATCCAGTTAAAATATATAAATCCAATTAAAAAGAGTAGCTTACGTTGAATGAAAGAAATTCCAAGTTGACATGTTAATAAAATATCTTTTAAACATACTGTCATACTAATACACACCCTTTACTAAACACGCAATGTCCAAGTTCGAGGCAACCAACAAGCCCTGTTATACGAGAATATAGACCTTCACTTTAATTTTTTTGGTTAAATTTCAAAGTACCAGTAACTTGAATTTACGTTGCTTAAGACTAAGTAGCGGTGTAGCAGCACACTATTTAACAAAAAGCTTCTTATCGTTGAGGATCAAATATTTCAGAGTGCATTACTTTTCCCAGTATGTTAAGGTCTTTTTACCAGCTTGGCTATTTTCCCCGGTCTTTCAAGGCCTTGAAAAAGTCAGTTTAAAATTCCCAGTATTGTGAAAACCCTGAGAAACAGAATGAGAAAGATTCGAACGCGACCGACAGAAGTGAAACAAAGGCCATGCTTATTTTCTTGAGGCAAAAACCGGCAAAAACTCGGATTCGATGAATTTGTATTCTTATCACCTAATTTGTATTTTTGTATTTTTGTCTCAAACTTATTAAAATATAAAAAAATTTATTAGTTGGCAGCTCTGTTGTAAGTTTGAAATTTAGAAATGGTAAAATTGTTTGAGGAGATCGTAATCTAATCAAAAATTGTGTTTCATGAAAATAAATCTGAAATTTGAAATATGAGAAATCCATTTGTTATCTTGACCAACCTGTGGGTTTTGGTTGTCCAATTACTTTGACCAAAAACTTGGCATTGTCATGCTCTCTTGCCACAACTTTCTCTGGAACTTTGATGAATTCTGGAGCCATCGCCTTTTCCTCTGTAATTTCTGTAAGCAACAACCGAAATTATTAATAAAAACATGATGGTCTTGATATATTAAACATGTTTACGTATATATACATATCAATACAAGCTTTGATACAATCTGTGACCAATTTCTTCAAATCATAATGTCAATTTTAAAGGGAATTAGATTTGTGTATCACAAGAAAGCATGGAAAATGCACTATAAATGACATGTAGGACATCTGGACTAATACAATATAAAGTATAAAATACCATATATATGTGTATGATTTTGAAATGGTAATTCTGTAATATAGCTCTTGTATATTGTCTCTTTCTCTTACCTTCAACAAACAATTCAGCTTTGCATTTATCAGATCCAGCTTCATTTGTGGCCACACATCGGTAGCTGCCATCGTCTTCAGGCAATAAATCAATAATAAGAAGAGAGCTGTCTCCTTCATTAGTGTAATTGATAGTGACCCTTTTGTCATCTGGTTTAATTTCCACATCATCTTTATACCAAACAAGCTGAGGTGTAGGCACTCCAGTAGCCTTGGATTTAAATTCTGCCTTTTCCCCTACAATGGATTCCACAGTGTTGATGCTGATGACAAACTTTGGTGCTACCAGTTGTGGTGTCTCCTCTTCTATGACTTGGGGTTTCTCCTCTACAGGCAGTTCTATAAAAAATATGAAAGTTTTGAAAATGGACATTGTAAATTGTAATATATAAGTCATATGTCATGTTGAGGATTAAAAGCTAGTCATAATAAAAAAGCAAAATTGAATGAGACAAAATATATAGCAGAACAACTAGCATTACTCAATCAAATATTTTAAATAACATTTGTAAATTACAAATATCTATCTGCTCAAAAACACAAACATATGAAATGATTATAATCTGCTTCCATTTATATCATCAACTGATACCTTTGACATTAAGCTCAGCAGAACAGGAAACATTGCCATGTTTATTGTTGGCTGTGACCGTATATTCTCCAACATCTTCAGGGACAACTTCATAAATCTCTAAATGATGTTCACCTTCTTCCTCAAAAACCATATATCGTCCTTCATCATCCAAAGTTTTGCCATTGTATGACCATGATAATTCAGGCTCAGGTTTTCCTGTAACTTCACAAGTGAAATTGGCAATTTCTCCAGGATTAACCTATTGATGTTATAAAAAGGGAAAAGAGTAAGGAACAATTTTTTGTAGAAAATAATTTCAACTAAATGTTTTACTCAAAATTGTAAACGGTCGCTCTTAAATCAACCCCCTGTATTCAATTCACCTGTTATACTCTTTTATTCAATTCTATTCTAATTCAATTTGACTTAACTCACCGTTGTTGCCTCGATCTTGAGAATAAATTCTGGTGCTGTCCCAATGCTGACCTCTTCAAGTGGAGCAGATATTTCCTCTGGGACAACTTCAACTGGTATAACTTCTTCCTGAGCAACATCTTTGGGAGCAACCTCTTCAGGCGTAATTTTAGCTGGTGTTACTTCATCTGGAAGCTCCTTAACAGGGATTACTTCTTCTGGAACAACTTCAACAGGTTTGATCTCTTCAGCAACAGCTTCAACAGGTTTCACCTCACCAGGGGCCTCTTCTGGAGCAGTTTCCACTGGCACTGAAATGTTTTTCACCAAAAAGTGATTATTTATTGAATCCAAAGGAAGTGAAGTATTCAAATATTAAAAATTCATTGGCAAAGTTCTTGTGTGGTAACAAAACACAGAAAATAAAAATGGTATACTTGTGTATAAATAAGTTATATTATATCTAGATTTCTAAATCTAGATCTAGAATTGTCAGACTGCTGGGTCAAACTAGATATCTAATGGAATTCATTTCCATGTAAGTGATGCCAAAACTTTATTTATGAGGGATTTGTGCAATGTTCATGGTTTGGGAGAGAGAGCCGAGTCCATTGGTATCCAACCTGCCCTACTCTGGCCTTGAAGACATCTATATAATATAGACCAAGATCTAAAGCATCTCCTTTAATAAATAATATGTGTCGATAATACATTCATATATTCCACTTATTCATCCCAGAAGGGAAATTTGTCTTTTGTATTTACCGTCACCGAGCATCAGCCGTAAGAACAGCGCCGCAAACGTAGGCAATTTGTGTAAATAATCTTGCCTAAGACTAAGAGTTAAACACGGTGTCTCCAATGAGATTCGAACCTACGACCTTTTGCATGCGAGTCCAACGGCTTAACCGTTCTGCCACCATGTCAATCTGGTTCAGTTTCTTTGATTAATTTTTACATATATGGTATTGGTTTGTGTGATCTAAGTACATGTATTGCGTTCTCTATCGCTTATTTAAAAATGTTCAAGTTTTAAAACAAACTTTAAGAGAAGGGCCGTGTCAACAGTTACGCCTCCGTAATCACGGTCTCGACGGCGGCGGCTAGGGTTACGCCGAAGCAAGGGGTCTATCCCCCTTCCCCTTTGTTGGATTGTTGTAAAAAAATCTATCGCTAACCCTACCCCGATCCCAACCGAGACCCTAACCCTAACTCCCGCTAAAACCGGGGGCCCAGTTTTTGTTAGCGTAACCCTAGCCGGCGAGACCGTGATTACGGAGGCGTAACTGTAGACACTTTCTTAAGGGAAATAGATCTAGAAGATCTAGAATCCATGGCGTTTCAATCATGCAAAGCAAAGGAGGGAATAATAATGATAGCAATCTACTCAAAGACTTTCAAAGGGATATTTACTTTAATAGCGGCAAAAACATTGAAGACGTATTATAGAAGTATCGCACAAAAACAATATTTTAAATTAAATAGATAATAATTTCCATGCGAAGTTTGTGCAATTATTGTCTTTGGGAGGAGGTATTATTATTATTGTTAGAATAATTGTCGTTGTTTATTATTATCATTATTTTTATCAATATTATTATCATTATTATTATTATTATTATTATTATTATTATTATTATTATTATTATTATTATTATTATTATTATT
>JASKDV010186720.1:0-11245 GCA_032466395.1 Aegires albopunctatus
TTATTATTATTATTATTATCATCATCATCATCATCATCATTATTATTATTATTATTATTATTATTATTATTATTATTGTCGTTGTTGTTGTCGTTGTTGTTGTTGTTGTTGTTGATGTCATTGTTGATATCACATTTGTTATTATTATCAGTGAATGGAGGTCTGACAAACTGGTCAGGTTGGAGTTCTTGTTCAGTCACTTGTGGATCTGGTAGCCAAACTAGCACACGATCCTGCACGAACCCTGCTCCAGCTCATGGCGGAGCTGACTGTTCGGGCTCTCTTTCAAGGTCACAGAACTGTAACACTGGCGTTAGCTGTGATGGTGAGTAAGGAAGAAAAAATGTATCCTCTCTCTTATTTATAAAAGACACCATGAGTAACATGCCATTAATCAAAATTATTGTTTAACATATCGTTTGGTATTTCATGATTGAAAACATTCTATTGCCAAAGGCATAATGTTAATGAACATGTACATCTTTCCATCTCAACTTATTTTTAAAAATGTATTTACCAGTCGATGGAGGTTGGGGAACATGGACATCATGGAGTAGTTGTACTGTCACATGCGCCACTGGAAGTCGGTCCAGAAGCAGAGCTTGTGATCGCCCTGCGCAGTTTGGAAACGGCGCCCATTGTGCCGGAGATTCCTCCCAAACTGAGTCCTGTACGATGGTACCTTGCCCAAGTAAGAGGCATTGAAAATAAGTCCATGTATAATCGTGTGTGGCTGTTGAATTAAAATTATTGTTTTTATAATCACTGACAATTTGTCAACCAGGAACATAACAAGTAAAATACAGTGTAAAAATTCTTTTCTTTTCTGTTTATAGCAACAATATTTATTATATTATGATACACCATACGGTACTCAATCCATACAATTGACTTGTACATTTATGTGTTCGGTTTTCATATAGCGAGAATTAGCATACAAAAAATTCCTACGCGCTTTGTAATGTCAATGAAGCCAATTCATAACTATTCATTCATAATACATGTAATTTTGATGCCAAATACCTTGGCTTTACTCTTAAAGTAAGCTTATTATGTTACTATAACATTATATTTATGAAGAAATTGTCAATTTCATTTTGACCCATTAACATTAACACCGAATAATAGTAATTAAAATAATTAATTTGTTTAATTCTGCCTTGCAGTCGATGGTGGATGGGGTACCTGGGATCCATGGGGTTCTTGCAGTGTTACTTGTGCAACTGGAACAAAGTCACGCAGTAGAGTTTGCGATCGCCCAGTACCCCAACACAATGGAGCCAACTGTCCTGGAAGCGCATCGGGAACAGACTCATGCACCATGGTCCCATGTCCAAGTACTGTGTGGTTGAATTATTACTTACTTTTTAATAAATAAAAATAAAATGTGAAGGATAATATTAAATTTACGTTATACTTGTTAGACTTCTTGTATATAATACGAAAGGTGAATACTATTGTCCTCTAATCATGCCTCTACTATTAATGCTTAAAATGGATGCAGTTTGTTTGTTTTTTCACTTTCGCCTCAGACTTTTCAAAGTCGCTTTGCACGCATTTTGGAGAATGCTGAAAGCCTCTTGTCTATTCTGAAAGGGGAGAGAGAGAGAGAGAGAGAGAGAGAGAGAGAGAGAGAGAGAGAGAGAGAGAGAGAGGTAGGTAAACCTGTCTCTTTCACAAAATCCCAAGCGATCTCTTTTCATCCTTGTCACCATGTAACTTATCATGATTGTACCATTTTTTAGTTGACGGTGGTTGGGGCACATGGGGAAGCTGGAGTGATTGCTCTCTTTCATGTGGAGGAATTGGTGTAATAGAGAGGACGAAGACATGTGACAGACCTCCACCTCAGTACAATGGAGCAAATTGTCCCGGAAGTGACCTTGATACCCTGCCATGTGATTTCAGTGCTATCAAGTGTCCAAGTAAGTTATGTATTCATCAATACAATGTTTATCTTCCCCTCCATTTTTAATTCATGATCAATGAGACTGTAGACCTGTATAATATAAAAATAAATAATATGTAATTCAATCAAATAGATAGTCGGTATACTAGTAGTCAAATTTGTCAACCCATTCTTTGAATTCATCCACTGCTCTCAGAATTGTCTCATAGCCACCATTAAGGTTTGTTACTAGGTAATAAAAGACAATAAAGGACCTGTTGTCTCAAGTCCCCCTTGGCAGTTGTGGCAGGCTTCCGATTCCCTCAAATTCCATTTGTTCATGTTGGCAGTTCTTCCATGTCCCGTAATGAGGCGATTAGATGTAACCCAGTGTTTGCAAGTGTTGCTGGTGAAGCCTGGTATTTTCTAAGTGGGGTCCTTTATGATGTCGCCTCCCCTAGAGTGTCTTGTTTCCACATCATCCTCCACTCCTCCTTCAGGCTGAAGTTCTCACATTTTGTGAGGTATAATGGTCTTCTAGATTTGAGTCTGGATGTTGTCGGGGCTTTCTTCACTATTTCTTTCACTGGAATGTTGTCAATGGTTTCCTCTAGCCTTGTGTGCAATCTCTGGTTTGCTTCTTTTTGTCTGAGTGCAGATGGTGCGATGCCGCTGTTGAGAGCCATTGGGTTGGGGTAGACTTGAGACATCTTGATACTATCCTCATTGATTCTTTCAGCTCGATATCAATCAAATTCACGTGGGGGCTTCTCATCCAAACTGGGGCACAGTATTCTCCCACGCTGTAGCTGAGTGCCAAGGCAGATTTTCTCAGTACTTGTTGTGAGGCTCCCCAGGTGGTGCATGCAAGTTTTCTCATATAAGACAGTTTCTTTTGGCAATTTTGTTTGCATTTTCTTCGAGATGTCTGCAGTAGTGGTTGTTATCTGTCAACAGTCTAAGGGGAGTGTGGCGTCTCCGACTGTGATGTCTAGTTTTTTAGTGGCCTCTTGTTTGTTCAAGTGGAACGTTGTGGATACTGATTTTGTGATGTTCATTTTTAGGTACCATTTGTCAAAGTATTATTTTAGGCGGGTGGTGTCATCGCTAACAACTCTTTCAATTACTTCCCAATGGTTGGATTGATAGGCCAGAGCCCAGTCATCTGCATATCCAAGTTTGAATGATTGACAGCTTGGCATGTCACTAATGACACATTAAAGAAGGTTGGTGCTATCACTGAACCCTGGGGAACTCCGTTCTTAATTTTTTTGTATTTTGCTGTTGTCCCCTACTATCACGACATGAAACTGTCTTTTGCCAGACATGGTTAATAGCAGCTTTAGGGTCTTTCTGTATGGTATCATTTTCGCCAGCTTTAATATGTCCATCTGTCAAAACAGTATCGTATGCTGCTGATAAATATATCAAGACTGCTCCTGTCCTCTTTTTATTCTCAAATCCTGATTCTATATAGTTTCTATATTTGTTGGTATGTATATTCGTCATAGCATTTGCTAACTTGTTGGTTGCCTTTGGGCCAAAGTTTGTGATCATATCTGGGTAGATTTTAACTATGCCAGCAACTTTGCCGTCTTATCGCTTCTTCCTTTTCTTTTATGAGGACAGTGTTAAAAAGAGCTGTTCGGGTAGTGCTTTGAGGATCTTCTGGTATTCTTTTCTTATATCCTTTTCAAATTTCGTTGTGTACTGTTCTCGTTGCTTAATTTCTTTGGCAATTTCATCAGCCGGTATTACTGGGGCTGTCTTTGGTGAGATTCTGGATTAAGCTTTTTAATGGTTTGCCAGGCATGGCGACCTGAGCGGCTGAGATCGGGTTATTCCACTTCTTCAATCCATCTCTCCTTCCGACTTTCTTATGTAGTGAATTAAGAAGTTCATCTGCTATTTCTTCATCATTTGTCTTTTCATGTTCTTTCAACAATTATTTGCTGCTACATGGAATGTACTGCTTTCTGAAACTCCTGGAATGTGTTATTTTTAGTGGAGGTAAGAACAAGTTTGTTGAATCTGCCTATGTTGTCGGTTTTAGGTTTGATCCTTTGGCAGGTTTCATCAATGTCATCAGCAAAGGCTTTCCAGTTTGCGTTTCTACAATTTCATCTTGGCTGGGGCAGGGTGGTTATTTTTGGAATCTGAATTCCGGTTCTTATATTATTATAAGGAATGGGCGGTGCTGACTGTGTGTGAAACCTCCTAGAATCTCTCTGGTTGCCGGGAGCAAGTTTCCATTTGGGTCCTTTGTGACAAACACGAGGTCTGGGGTGTAGTTTTTGTTCCAGCGTACTGATAGGAGAGTTCCTTTATCTTTGGAATTGCATTATGTGTACAATGTAATTCTGACTTGCCCACTGGGAGATACCAATTTTTGGATGATCGTATTTAGTGTAGACCTAATCGCAATGACGACAATTAAAGTCTCCCATTATTATGGATGGGTGGTGTATTTCGTCTTTTGGGGGAGAGGTCCACCTAAGATATGTTGGTTTGTAGAAGTTAGTGACTTCTATGTTGCCAAACTTGATAATGGTCCCCTTAGTGCCAAACTTGATAATGGTTCCCTTAGTGCCATTTGCTTCTGTGTAGCCTCCCTTATCTGTTATTTGGTTTGCTTCTCTAGCATAGGTGATAATGCCATACTTAATTGTTTATGGTTCTGTTTGTTGACCACATCATATTCACTGATGGTGAATCTAGATGGAGTGACTTTGTCGTCAAGGTGAGTTACTTGGAGGAGCACATCATATTGTGTGAGGAGATGAGTCAAGTACTCACATTTGGATATTGATATTCCCTCGATGTTTAGGGAATGTATTCGAATACTGGTGCCTAAAGTGGGGTTAGTTTCAAGGTTGGAGTCTAGCTTATTTCATGTCATATCTTGTTATTTCTTACATCATGTTTTTGGAGGTTTGGGTCCAGGAGAAGGGGAAACCTTGCTTGGTTGAATCGTTCTTGGTCAGGCTTCTCATCTTCGGCTATTCCAGTAGGATTGAATCTTGGCTGGTATCACCCTTAGAGTCATTTGGGGGCACGCAAGTCCTTGCACGGCAGCAATGTGACGATCCCTTGCAAGAGCCTGTATACTAACTAAATACCACTCTGTTTTGCACAATATCAGATCCGTGAAAATCTAGAATTCCCGCCATTTACTCCTTAATATTAGCTGAGAAACAACTTACACTTATTACGTTTACGGGGGGTAACCATTAAAAAAAAATACTTTAAGCTGTCTTTATGGACATGACCAAACACCTATACACACACACACACACACACACACACACACACACACACACATTAATAAGTTAAGTACCCTCCTTACCCTCCACATACACAATTAGATCATTAATTCATTGATTTATATGATAAACAAATTTGAATAGACAAATCATTTGCTTTATTTTAAAAACAAAAGAGATTATCGCATAATTTTCATTAGATAATAAATTGTTTTACTAAAATATTAGTATATAAATAATAAATAAAATTAAGGTAAATAATCACACAGACACACTAATAGAGATTAAACGGGGAAAAAATCAAAGGCTATAATAAGGATGGATCATAAATAATAATTGCCTTTTAGTGTCAATATTTGTGAAGTTTTACAATTTGCATACAAATCTTGTGTTTGAATACATGTATTAGTGGAGTACATGTACTGATAAATTGGACTAATAATTAATTTTCTGAATACGAAAAAAAAAACCAAACCCCAAAAAACTACGCGAAATAACTTTGATCGTAAGCTTATTTTGATGAATTTTGATGTACATATTTATTAGAATGGCAACAAAACCACGTATTGGGTACGGTATATTTCCAAAAGCTTGGATTTCTTGGATGTTTGTGCGTTTCTATAAATCCATGATTCGACCTGTACTTATTGCAATGTGCATTGTAGTCCATTAGTTGTTCAAATGACAATCAGCGACGATGGAAAATGTTTAGAGACTTTCCATATACATGTAATAGTTGCCAATGCTGAAAAACTATTCTTATGAGGACATTAAAATCTTCCATTTTTATGAAATGTAGGAGAAAAAGATCTGATACAGTTCTTTAAAAGTGTACATTGAATTGTTAATATTGATTTAAAACATACTTCAATTTCTCTCATGTCACATTTATACCGGGTGATAAGTTGAATATTTATATAAAGGGTTGCACTTTGTTAATTAGACTAATTTTTTTGTATTTAACACTACAAAAATATGACATAGTCATTCATTTGTTACAAAAAATTAAAATCAACCAGCGCATTCATGATTGCCTTGTATATTAGTCAATATATTGTTGTTGAATATTTCCGGACCATGCACATTGAATCATTTTAATGTCATTGTTTTTTGTTTTTCATTGGTACCGGATATTCTTGTTAGTGAGATAACTACATATTATATGTGTATATACTTGTAGATTGATTAATGATGTTCCCTTAAGTTAATGGCCAATTCTAAATTATGACCCCGTAATGAAAAGTAAATAATAGGTTTTATGATAATATTATTAATATGATTGAAACCGTAACTAGTAATGTTTGATATAATGCACCTTATGTTCTTACTTATAACCACTAGATTCCAATTTAGTCTATTGTCATTCTTTCAGCTGGCAATGTCTGGGAGATACTCACCTACACAACTGCTGCACCATTGCCTGGTAGGTTTAAGTTTACAAGTCACGATAATACTTTTTTAGGGGCACAGTAAACATTGTGTAATTTGCGAGTCAGTATGGCAGAGTGCTCGGTGAGTAGATGTTTGTGTGATCATTTGTATCATATAACATATATATGGAAGGGCCTGTCACGGCTGATTGGCAGAATGATTTCCGTTATTTTAGGCTTTAACTTAAAGTCCAAAGTTTCAACTTCAATACAGACCGCACTAAAAATGTATGCACTATATTTTACCCATCCCTTTGCACATAAGGCAAACCGCAGCCGTCGGAATTTTTTATCTGCTTCCGCTCCATCCCTCTGTAAATGTACATTACATATATCCTTTTTATGGGAAGACAAAAATACGGTCTGTAAGGACACTGTGGACAAGGGGCCTTACTTGAACCTCAATTGTCCGGTTATTTCTCCTCTATACCTAATGGCCACCACACACTAGGCAGTTCACAACTGTTCAGTTACTGCAGTTTTCATTCATATTCCATTCAGTGAGAGATAGGGAGATACATAGAAAGGTAGATAGAGAAGAGGCGAGAGAGAGAGAGAGAGAGAGAGAGAGAGAGAGGGGGGGGGGAGAGAGATAGATAGAGAGGGAGAGAGAGAGACAGACAGAGATATGTGTGTGTGTGTGTGTGTGTGTGTGGAAAAAGGGGGGGGGGCGTGATAGCTTTGACTGATTTAACACACTGGTGGCCCACGAGAATGCGGATCCGGTAGTGAGCGATGTTCTATTGTCAATAATATACAAATGTAATGTTCCCTAAAAGCCAAGCGGTGACTGTGAAGTAACTGCGCAGGCCGGATCTGTCACTTTTACTGCGTAGTGTGTGGTGGCCATAAGAAGGGTTACTATCTGGCGTGCCATACATAAACTTTAGACTTGACTGGTTGCGATGTGGCTTAATTAAAGCAAGCGAACTTGGCCAGTTCTTTGTCACTTAGGTCTTTCGCCCACCACGGTCTCTTGTGTGTATCTGTCAGGCCCTTCCTAACAAACATCCATACTCCCTCCCCCCTCCTCCCTTGTCTTGCGGAGTCAACTAGAATTGCGTAATATTCGTTAACCCACTGTGTGATGTGTAGCGGTACTGGCCTTCCGGTTGTAGTGTTGTCTCTTTACCTTTCAGTTGGGTCGAGCGATAGCTCTTTGATCTACGGTACGCGAATGGTACAGGCGATACAAGGGTAGAACAAAAACCAAAATAGGACAGTTCGCGATGACGCGAACGTCGGAGTCGAAAACAAGACACATCGTACCTCTCAAACGATACTGTTCGCTGACTAATGCGTAGTGGGCGAAGGAAGTAACTGGTCTCGCCGACTAGGCGTTTTTCACAACACAATTCGTTCTGGGAAGTTCGAAAAGCCTCATTTTTGTCTCAGTCGTTCACGTCGCATGAACTGTCCTATTTTGGTTTTTGTTATATCGTTGTTGCATCTGTATGATTGACACACACCCGATCCAACTCAAAAGTCTATTTTTATAAAACCGAGCCGTAATATAATATGTGCAAACATTCCTATGAAGATAACAATCAAATTGGTTAACATTAATTGAGCTTTTATGGTCTTCATCATTGACCAAAACACTTATGTATAATTTGCTTTGAAAATTTAAGTCTGGCTTGACCTAGAATCTACCTTGATAACAGATGAGATGCCAGTGAGCAGGCCATCGCTACCCGTTACCTTTCGAGGACCAGTGAATAATATTACGCAATATTGTAATTGCTGTCTCACATAGGCAGTGGGATGTTTGTACGAACTTGTACGTCAATCGGCGTGTGGGGGACACACAAGAAAGGGTAAGTCTGCGAGGACCATAAACCTTGTGCCCTTCTCATTTGAGTTTGAGTGGGTCCAAGCCGGGAAAGTCACGATAATAATCTTTTAATAAGCTGGAACCTGATTCACGCAAAGCCTTGGAATTGAAATGGCTAGATCTAGCTGTCTCTTGTGACACACTGGGGAAAAAGGGCCACTAAAAACCAATTAAAAAACGAAACGAACGGACCTGTCAGAAAGTTTCAATGAGTCTGTTGTTCAATTCTAGAGGTCAATGTATAAAGCGGAGCAACTTTATTCTTAGCGCTTTTTGATAGCATAGAGACAAGATCTTCGGGGGGAAAAAGGAACAAGCAACAAGTACTAGTTTTACATTTGGATGGTTCAGGCTAATTTATGGGGAAATGGGTAGATATTTTCCTAAGGACTCAACGAAGCACCAATAAATGTACACTGATACTGATACATGTATCGAACTCCTTAACTTCCAAATTACAAGCCGACCACACCTAGCAGTACTAGCACTTGACCAAAGCGTTACATAAAAGTGCATGCATTGCTTTTTAAATGTTATCCTATGATTTATATATAAATCTACTTTCTGTGTTATGAAACCTCAACAATTTTCAATACATTCTCTTAAGTTGATGGAGGCTTCGGTCCCTGGTCCAACTGGACCGACTGCACAGTGCCATGTGGGGGTGGAGTCCGTTACCAACAGAGATTCTGTAACAATCCTAAACCCCGGGGAACTGGCACACCTTGTGATGGTGATTATGTTCAAGAGGAATTGTGCAACACTCACTCTTGTGTTGCAAATGGATATGCCCATGGCGTAGCTCACGTAAGCTTCCCCTTTCTCCATATTTGATTCTTTTTTTTTAATTTAGATGTCACGAAATTGATAATATTATTTGTCAACTGGATTGAAAAAAGTCCCCTAACATTATTATAAGTACAACATTCATTTATCTTATTTTAAAATGTATTAATTTTACAGTTTATCTATAATATTAACATTTAGCTACATGTACATGTATTTGCCACCTACATCAATTCAGTGAATATATGAATTTAAATAACTAACCAATGCAGTTGCAGTAGTGATGCAATTGTGATGCTGATCGTCATATTCGATTTCACTTTAAAATTTCTTTCATCCAACAGGGAGGTATATGTAATGGCCAGAGAGGTCAGTTTGATTGTCAGAATGGCATCCAGTGTGTTCCAATCCTTTTGAAGTGCGATTGCAATGCAGATTGTGCAGATGGTAGCGATGAAACAATTGATTATGCTGGATGCATAACGGACATCGCTGAGTGTTCCAACAGGGCTGGTAAGAGTTGCTTTTTTATTATGGTAGTAATTAAAATTTCGTAACAGATACATTGTTTATTACGTTGTGATCAAAGTTATTAAAATTTTAATTCTATAAAGTCATCCTTTGAATCAATAAAAATAATTCAATTTTAATTGTGATATGCCCAAAGTATTATTTCATCTACACCAAAATGTAATTCAATATACCAGTACATGTATAATGCATACAACTGTAAATATACTAGCAAATAGTAGACGAGTTTACTCTTCCTCTCCAGACACTCATCTACCGATATCCGTCCTCACCATGATTTTTACAACGCTTGCAGCCTTCATCTTCCAAAGACTGCAATAGACTCAACCACATCTCTTTTCCATGATGACATCTACACTTCAAGTACATATTTATTTTCGTTTATAATGCTACTTTTAAAACACAAACCATTGAAAAACAACAAATGAAGTTAAATATTACATTACAATACATATATTGCCGGTCAAGTTCAACTGATTCAATCCGATGTACCATGGTTGATGATTTGGTGAACATAAGAGGGGGTAAATTTTTAACACCTTAGCCTTAAGTAAGATACATGTAGATACGGCCTTCGTTCAAAAGTAACCAGCTATGTGACATTTTGCAAGAAATGTCTTCAGGCGCAAGAGGGGAATTTAATATTTATTTTGGTGTATGATTTACTTGCATTATCATTATAATAAGAAGAAAGTTGAGTACTTGTGAAAGGATCTTTCCATCCATTTGCCTCAACACACTCTGATGTAAAACGAGTTAGTTCCCCAAAAAAGGCATTCTGGGTCAGAGGAGAGAGCCTTTCATTATTGCACATGCCCTCTGTGTCAGACAGATTGTAGAAAGAAATTGTCCTCTGCGAAGGAGCCCATGTCAAGAAGTTTCAAGCACATAGATCACACATGTATATATAGTGTAGTCTGTGCTTTATATGAATATTGACGTACTTATCAATGCCTTATTGAGATCTAATATATTATTATTATGTTAATACCACAGGACAAATTCATTCATGTTGAAAAAAGAACACATATTAATGCATGATGCACTATCTACAAATAAAAACCTACACATAGTATTATTATATCAATTTTACAAATAATTCATTTATTATTATCTACTTTATCATCGTCATCTTCTTCCTTTTATGAAAAGTTTTCATTGTTCATACATGTACAATCATATTACAACTTTTTCATGTATTGTTATTGCTCTTGTAATTATATCACTATCATTTATAAAGTTATACATACTCTTGATTCAAAAAGATGCTTTTAAAGAGAGATATATTTCATGGTCACTTATTGATGTGTAAATATTTTGCCTTTTTGATTGACATTTTTTTTTACAACCATAGACTTTGTTGATAAACTAAACTAAGCATGACACAATGAGCAGGTCAAACCACTAGCATGATGCCACCATATGGATTCTGGAATACGGGAAGCTTTCTTTAAAAGCCAATCGGGGGGGGGGGGGGGGGTTGAAAGCTTGTCATGGGGGAACTCTTCAAATT
>JASKDV010186720.1:11255-21262 GCA_032466395.1 Aegires albopunctatus
CCCCCCCCCCCCCCCCCCCCCCCGCCCCCCCCCCCCCCCCGGCCCGCCCCCCCTCAAAGCTTGTCATGGCGGAACTCTTCAAATTTTAAAAATCTCCATTGCTATTAATCAATCAGCATGGCACCAAATATCTTGAAGAAGTTTTTGCTAGATGATATGCAGGGCTAACTTAAAATTAACCCCAGCATGGCATGAGATTTAAAACCCTCAGATAATATCTGATCATTGATGACTAAGTTTAAATATAATAATAATAATAATCAAACAAATAAACTTCACTGACATAGTAGCTTTGCTTTTGATAGATCCAGCTCGCTAGTTTCAAAATTATTAGAAATCATGGAAATGGGTACAACTTTAGACATGTCTCTCATTTTTCTTTATTAAAACTTAATTACACCACACGCAGGGTTGCCCCAACATTGCATTGTCATGAGTGCTGATTATTCTAAAGGGGACTAACTGAGGGCTGTTATGTAATAAGTTAAAGATACCATTTGAAGTCTCTAAATTCCTTCATTTCCCATCTTATACCATATGGGGTGGCTGTAGAGTAGAGAGAAGTGATAAAAAGAAGAGGACCAAATAATGGCTATGAAGCCCAAAAGAGGGCTCTGTGGCAACCCTGTGTATATATGAATGTACAAAACTTATCTTTCTTTTTTCTCCCTGATTTGTTCTGTTTGGCAATTAAACCCAGTCAATTCATCGATTTTAAATGTCATATCTCTATCATACTGGTGTATAATTTTCAAATGTAGAACTGTGTATCTGAAATGATTTGTTTCAAGAATGGTCATGCCAAGCTGAGCACATAATTTTTATGACATTCAATTGTAATTGTATGACAATCACCCACGGTGTGAAATGAAGCCATTTGTTGGATTTTGCAACTTCTAATTCTTATATATTGATTTATCTGGCCCTGTGGAAAATTGCGACCTTTTTGCAATTTTGCAATTTTTGCCACTTGATGCAATCTCTACCATTACTTGGCATTACTACTAATTACTATTACTAACGATTCTTTTGCAATTTTGATTATTTTTTGTGATATTAGCGCCACCCAAGCAAGAAATTTTGCAATTTTATTGCAATTTTTGCTATTTCTGGGTGCAATTTCAACCCTTAAACTTAAGCTTTGCAATTTTTAGAATTTTCAAATGCAATTTTCCGCAGGGCCAGATTTATAACTTGTCACAAATAATCTCAATCTCATGTTACTCCAATCATTTCAAATAAATGTTGAGTGGATTCAGAATTTTTTTTTTGGTAGTGTTATCCATTTGTTGTTACATTAACTATGTGGTGATTAACTTTAGTTGTTAATTAAAATGAATTTATGTTTAAGATGCACAATCAGATTATGACACTGACTTTTTATGTCATAATGCCTTAGCAAGATGAACCAGAATAATGAAATTTGGACAAAATTAACTTAGAGATACAAATAATTGATGCCTCTCACTCTTAGTGTTACACTAAATAAATTGTCAATATGAAACAGTGAACGACTGTAACAGAACTTTTCCTATACATAAGTCCCTGGATTGTGTTGTTATGGGGTCCTGCTCAGCATCACAGGCCTTAACCTTAAGCTGATGAAAAGGATTTCATTTCACTAAACTAAGAGTCATGTTTCAAATTAATGTACAGTAGTACCCGCTTAAGTCGACATTGCTGGGACCATTGAAATCATGTTGAGTAAAGAGAAAGTCGACATAAAGATTGCAATAGGTTTGAAGAGGAGCAAGGGAATTGATTTTCATAATTGTGTATAAGTACAGTGCAATCCCTGGATAACGACATCGTCTGGGACCGGAAAATTATGTCGTTATTCAGGGGTGACGTTATTCCGAGGTTTTCAAAATGGCGGAAAAAGGGGGCGTGGTGAGACTTCCGTGAACATAACGATGCGATGCGCTGACCAGTGCCTGTGATAAAACACGCCCCATCCACGTTAGAATGTGTATTTTTCCTGTTGACAAAGGGTTTACCAGTTAGATCTATGCTTTCACTCTCTGATGTGTACGTGTATTGTCATTGTTTTGATCGTAAACAGTGCTTGAACGCCATTTTCCCTTAGATGACGTTGGTAGGAAATGAGGGCGCCTATTTGTCTAGACTTTTTGATCTTTTTGGTTTCAAGTTCAAGCGTCGTTGTCAACTGCCGATTATCGCTATATCGACAGCGCAAGACATGTTCTCGTTGGTCGGTAACATTTCAAAGCGATCACGTTGGCTATGAAGAGGCTCAAGTAGTGAGTAGGACACCACTTTGGCGGAAAAGAAGCGTTTTTATTGGCTAAGAGTACGAGATGACGTTGGTAGGAACCGAGAGCGCCTATTTGTCTAGACTTTTTGATCTTTTTATTTTCAAGCGTCCGTGTCAACTGCCGATTATCGCTATATCGACAGCGCCAGACGTCTTCTCGTTGGTCGGTAACATTTCAAAGCGATCTCGTTGGTAGGAACCGAGAGCGCCTATTTGTCTATAGACTTTTTTATCTTTTTGGTTTCAAGCATCGGTGTCAACTGCCGATTATTCAGGGGTTTTACTAAAATTTATGTCGTTATTTCGGGGTTTTTTATTACTAATAATATATAGCAAAAAAATCGGGACTAGCGGCCAATGTCGCTATCCAGGGGTTGTAGTTATTCAGGGGTTGCACTGTAGTTATCACCATTTTTAAAAAATTTAAATGTCAGTCTGTCTTTGCTCGGCAGAGATTGTCTCTTTATAAATTCCATCTCCATTCAAAATCTTTGAAAACACAAATTTCTGAATAATACTTGTCATGTAAAATTAAAATGATTACCAGAAGAAATTTTTATGAAATCTCAATTTTCTTTATACATTTTATTTTTATATATCTCTTTTTTTATTTTTATATATTCTACAATATTGTGCCACTGAAGGAAACTATTTAAGTTTTGAGCATCTGTGATTTTAGTTAATTGGCCTTTCTATTTATTTAAATTGATTATTTTAACTTTTATCCTACCAATTTTAATTATTTTGGAGGGTTGGATATTTGTGTTACAGGTTTATTTGATAACCAAGGACATTGTGATATATATAGCCATTAGAAAATGAAAAGTCCTCAGATTATATGTACACAGTAAATAAATAAATAATCTTGCTAGCTCTTTTTAAAAATATTATGTATATTCATTATCAATCATTGTAAATCTAAGGAAAGTTATTCGTAGCCAGCATCTTGTATTTCGTCGCTGTCATTCTATAGATGTATGAATTACAAATTTTCTGATTTTCATTTTGTCGCACCAAATACAATTTATTTATTGAAAAATGCTTACCTCATTTTTAACAGAAATAGAGTTGGCCAGTAGCAATGGCCATTTTCTTGCATGATCTAAACATGTAAGATACTGCATGTTTCATTTTGCGGCCCCCCTACAAAATTTCTTATTTTGCACTTATATGTTTATAGAATGACTATTTGTTGCTTTACTCAATCATGATAGTAATAAAAACGGTTAGGTTCATTTGTAAGCCAAGATTTTGGCAATCTAGTCTTAAGAATGCCCAGTGTGGTATGAGAGTTCTTGAAATATATTATGGCGTATATGCAGGGTCACATTAAAGTTAAAGTATGACCTGACATTTTAAGTGCCACAATCACAAAGACTGCAGTATTGTATTATATTATATTATTATAGCAACTAAAGATATACTATTACTGCAGACTTATTGATCTCGGCTGTAAAGAACTCATAGCTTTATTTAATCCTCACATGTCAATTCTTAGAAAGTTGCATATATATACAACTGTGAATTGATTTGAGAAAGAATACTTTAAACCTCTGAAAAAGGTTTGCTTGTACTTGTATTATATCCATTTATAAAGTTGTAAGATCAAAGGGATTTCTTCTTGTATCATATATTAAGAATGCTTGTTATTTATTTATTAATTTATTATTTAATCAAGAGAAAGAAAGGAAAAATGCCAAACAAAATTATACCAACGTCTAGTATCTTATCAAATTATATATTATTGGCAGTGGGGTATTTAAATTATTTTACATGCATCTTTACTCAATCTTTTTAGTTTGGTGATGGTAAATCATGATTTATGTTATTTTAGTAGAGTCATATCTGTGAATATTTGTACAATTTAAATTCATCTTTTGATCAAATATTTCTATGTGCACATATTTTTGTTTTCAAATATTGTATTATTTATTATCATGAAATGGGGATTGAAAATGAGAAAGAAAAAATGTATATACTTAAACATTAAAGTTATGTTGGATTATTTATTTGAAAAGGGAAACATTATATTATTAATAGGGAAAGTTTATGTATTGAATTAATCAAAACATTATTCAAATCACTGACAGGAAACATAAATATTTTGATTAATTCTCTATGACTATGCATTTGATTTGTAGGTTTTGTTATAGTTGCCAGTTATTGACTTTTAAATAAAAATATTTTAAATAGAAGATTAATAAAATATTGCTTCTTTCCATCATTATGTATATTTTCTTATCATTTTTATATTGTAGATTTATGTTCCATTTTTTCTGCTAGGAAACTCGGACTTAACATTACTTAAAGTAAAGCAAACTCTATTTTGACATTTGCTTTTCAGAGATTTTAATTTTAAGGTATTACAGTAGACTATGCTTGTAGCAATGTCGTTGGGGGACCAGAAAAAAGATCACTACATCTGAAGTTCGCTACAGCCGTTGGATGAAAAAGTCAAGGGAGATGATCCCAGTCCTCATCTCACCGGAGATTAATATTGAGTTATTTCCCCTAACTTGATTTATGCATCGTGACCAGCACAAAACCATTTTAATAAGTCAGATTCCACATCGTCATGCTGGGCTCGACGGGCTCTTTTTTGCTCCACCGCTGTAAAACTCCTCTTTGTAGCCTTCTTTTAATTTCATAATGCCCGATGCTGTATTTACTGATATGCCGAAGTCAGTGACGGCAATTTTTTGTTTTTTTCCATTCTCAATGGCCTCTATAAGTTCAATTTTTCTCTTCAAAGAAAGCATGACGCGTTTCCCTCCTGTCGCCATGTTGCCAGTCATTGCCACTTGCAGTAGAGCCATATTATACACACATACATACTTTACACACATCGAAACATGCCAAGCCGACACTAGACAGCACACATTAGAGACACCATGCGCTGACACACGCCCCACGCACAGTCACATGACAGTGCATTGCATTGACCAAGGTAAGGGGCGGGCGATAGCCCAGGTGAAGTGGCGGTGAAGTTAGAGAAAGGGAGGGCAACAGTTTTCGCTTCGCTGGCCAAAGCCTCAGCACTTACACAGGGTACACATTCATGTGTAGTGTAGTATTGAAAAAGGCTAGCCTAGTAGTAGTAGTAGTATGAATGAATGAAACGAGTGAGAGGCGAGGGCGAGAGTTGTTTTTAGTAGGAGTGTACTTGCAGGGGGTAACATCGTTACAACCTTTATATTTTTACTGTAAATAATAGAGGCCGGGGATAAGATTACGCATCAATGCAGCCGTAGTGACGGATGTAGTGACTTCTGTACCACCATTTGAATTTTATTGAGTTACATCGGTGAAAAAGATCGCTACGTCCGAAGATCTTTACAACCGGCTTTGCTACAAGTGAAGTCCACTGTAATAAAATTTATCTTTTCCTTTATATATGAATTATACCTCTGTATCAGCCATCAGCCTCATCTCCTTGGTAGCATCAATCAATGAGGTGGAAAAATCAAAGAAAGATTCCAGTCTGGATTGAACTTCAAAGTGACAAGATGGATCTTCCTTTTTATCCATAACAGATGCTTCGTCATGATTTTCCTTGGCATCTGAAAAGCATCCTTCACTTTCACTCGTTATACAAGCTGGTGCCGGAAACCTTTGAGAGGAAGATGTTTGTCTGCAAATTTCTGTAGACTTATCCTTGAACGACGTAATAAAAGAATTCAAATTCCCATTTGTTGCTTGGCATTTACATCTGTTTCTTTTCTCTTTTCTGGTTGTCCACACTGGCAAGGAAGAGACAAATTCTAGTTCAATTCAGTATACAGGTTTTAATAGCATACTATAGCATGAAAAACAATAATATTCATTGACAAATATCAATTATAATTAATAATTATAGCCATCAATTATAATCAACAAATCTGCACAATTGTCTTCAATCAGCATCCTGAATATTTAAACCTGCATGGTATTTTGCTCACCTCCCCATAATAAGACAGATACAGATGTACATGTAGGCCAACCAAAATGAAGGTAAGATAATTTTGAAGCAATTGACCCATCAGGAACTAAATAAACATGTATACATCAAACTAACTTTAAAATATTTTTTCTGCAAAAATCAAAATCTTAAAAAAAATAGAATGCCAAGTAGTTTCAGCCATTAAAGCATTGAGCTACCAAGCATGATTCAGATAAATTTTATGGTGGTCCTGACAACTTTGTAGCAAATGGGTGGCTGTATCTCTTCAAATTTGGTAAAATAAAGTTATTTTACTTTGCTATAATAACCCAACAGTGGCTTACCTTTTTACTCTTCAAATTTGGCAATGTCATGCAATTATGCTTTGCAGCAGGGAAAGAAGAATTGTGACTCTGCTTTTGAATAAGTGATACTCAGCAATGAGAATGGGATATTGGACATTATAAAGCAAAATTAATCGGTAGAAAATAAATTTGAAATGACATTACAGACCATTATTGTTGTGATTGTCAATGGCATCTATAGACCTCTCTGCATTCTCGATAGATGACGTAAAACAGTAGATGTCATCTAATTCTTTTCTCTGTTTTCTTTGCCGTTTGTTTCTCGGGAACTTTTTGGAAACAACTGGAATGACATACATTTCATCTGCGGCTCTCCTTTTATATTTCTTGCTTTGTGGTTTAGATTTTGGCACTGAAAGAAACAAAAATGTTTTCAAGATACAATTTACTATGACAGGAGTATACAATTTTACAGAAACAAAACAACTGTATATTTAACAGCATTTTGAAATGAAGTCTGCTTAAAAAATGCAATAAGCCTTGGCATTTACATCTGTTTCTTTGAAGCAAATGGGTGGCAAAATTGTAAAAGTAAATGAAGGGAATAGCATAAGTGAGGATCAAATAACATAAACACTATGGAAAAATAAACATTTAAGAATACCATGTTGTATCTATGAGCTAAGCTTTATATGTAAAAGTTGTCATTATGATTTAGAAAATACACAATTTATTGCAACAAAATCCAAAATTTCATTAAAAAATAAAATATTATCCTCTTACTTCAACACATAATTATTTACTATACAGAAGAGTCCTTAGGTTGATTATCTGCAATGCTGACAACTTCATGATATCCAAATTAGGACAGACAAGAATAAAATGAAGGACACAAATTCTCATATAATACATGTGTATAAAGTAATAGAATATCTGGCCAACATAACAACACAATCAACAGATAAAAACTATGAAATCCAAATGAGGGACATTTATATCTGATGAGAGACTGAAGTTATAGCTCCATATGAGGGGATGTCCTGCCATATAGGACACTGTTGGTAACCTGTACCTGGCTTCATCTTACCAGTTGACAGACGACTGGGATCCCTCTGACCAGTCTGTGATGTAAAAACACATGTCTTTAGCCTTGCATTCAAAGACAGGGGTAATAACTTCAATGCTTCCTTCTGGGCTTCCAACACAGTTTGATGTCCTTTGTAGATAGTTTTCTCTTTTGGTTGACAACTTGTGCTATTTTGTCTTCTTTTACCTTTTTTTTTCTTCATCTGAAAAGAAGTTCATTTCCCCTTTAATAACACAAAGTATTTTTATTCAAAAAGTAGACAAAACAGATGACACCTTGGCACATTTAACCTGAAAGTCAACATAGGAAAGACTGAATTTACCCCAATTCCAAAAGTGAAACAGAAACATGGAGAAAAGTGAAAAAGGTGGGCTTGTTATTTTGAGATAGAAGATAATAATGATCAATTTATACACTACACAAATTAACACTCTATGGATAAGGAACAACAAAATAAAATTGAACGTGCAATTAAAACTTTACAACCAACCTGTAAAACCAATCTGGATATACAATTCAGGCGCTTGAGCATTAACAAAGCAAGAAGAGGTCAAGCTTAATATGTTCCACCGGAAACAACTACGGACTGTCGTCAATATCAAATATTCAATTAAAATAAAAAATGAATCATAATACAAAAAGACGAATGGAACTTCAATATCATAACTATCTTAAGAAGCAGATGGAGATTATTTGGGCATATTCTAAGGCTTTCAGCATATGTCCACAAAAAGAAAGGGTAGACCGAGAACAAACAGGATTATAATAACAAATCAGACACGATTTGAAGAACTTCAATGACAAACACTAAGCAATGCAAAAGATTTAAAAATAATATGTCAGATAACGTCCAACAGACAACAATGGAGAGAACTGACAGATGATATCCTGGAGGCAGCTTAAGTGGAGGAATCAGATTACTCCATGGCGGAAGGGATTTAAGTCAAGTATGTCATTATCATTCAATGATTGTCTTTATCATCTACTTTATGTAAAAGTTTAAAAGAATTCAGAAAGTAAAAAAAAATACAGCAAAGAAACATCTCCCTATATATTATTTGCCAAAATGTCGTAAAACACAGCCCACTCCAGTTTTAATAGGCGTCTAAACCACTGAATTTTGTGCACCTATTACAGCATTTTTGTTTACGACTTTATTGAATTGATGACATGCTGTGTATGAAAGTATAATTATTCTTTGCGCCTCTAACATCGTGACATTGTGGCCGAGTGGATAAGGCAATGGACTCTCAATTGAACTTTGTGGGTTCACCTCCCATTTCAAAAGATTAAAAAAAAAATAATTTATTATTTAAATTATTATAATCTTTCTTTTCAAATTTAGGCATAATCACTTTTTATTTTGGCATTGCTATTCTTGTGGCTGTGGCTCGGTAGCGTTTTGAATCATATTATTCCTCCGGTGGTGTATTTTAAATTTTTCTTTAAATAGTTCGTTTATAACTTCTAAGTTTGAATAGTCATCTCTCTCTATCAGATCGAAATAGCTAAGTAGGAAAAATCATTTTAACATTTTCCCCGCCTTTTCATCATACTACTGTCTTCTCCCTTCCTTAATATTTAGGTCTATATTTCTATTATCAGCTTGTTTATATTAAATTTAAATATAAGATATCTGACAAAAAAATTTACTGCATCTGTTCCTAATGTAGTTTGTGCAGTAAGGTAAAAATACTGCTTCATTCCATGATGTTATTCATAGCAACAATTAAAAAAAAAAATGTTAAAGGAAAATCACCTTTGTCTTTGAGAATTTGATTGGAATTTGTCCTGGTCCAAATAATTCAACATTTGAAGATCTGATCCAGGCATGGCAACGTTGTCCACCAATATATTCTACATGATACCAGATTATCTCAATCTCATCTCCATCACAATATTCCCCATTTGCTGGATCTCTGGTTATGAGGGCTGGCCAACTTATTGAAGAAACAATTGATTGCAACTATTACATAAAAATAGCAGCACATGATTGAAATTCAAATTCAAAACAGGTTGGCAAGCAGTGCCATTAGCAACATAAAAGGGATTGAAATCATCAAATTAAATTGTACAGGACAGCAAAATAATAAGGTCACGAATCTCAGGTGGTTCACAATTATGTTCTTCATGGAGTACATGTACTTGAATGCTTCAAATCTGCAAGAAACATACAACTCGTTCAAAATCTACCCCCCCCCCCTCCTCACAAAAACAAACAAACAAAATACAAGAACACACACTCCCAAAAACAGTAAACTTTAATTATTTCATTAAGATGGATTCCACGGAAAACACTGCATTACCACACACAAATTTATTTCTCTTCTCTTACCATCAATATTTCTTCTTTTGAGCTGATATTTATATCAAAACACAATTATACCATATATTACCTGTACAAGCAGTGATATCTTGATA
>JASKDV010186721.1:0-11965 GCA_032466395.1 Aegires albopunctatus
AAAACTTAAAATATCCATAACTTCGTTAATAATCAACTTAGAGAACTAAATTTGGTATTAAAATATTCAGGATAAAACTATCTATGTTCTAAGCTATTCTTCTTTTCTGTTGCTTTAAAAAAAAAAATTCTGTTTGTCCTACCTAGTGGCAGAATGGTTAAGCTGTTGGACTCGCATGGGAAAGGTCGCTGGTTCAAATTTCTTTAGGGATACCGAGTTGCAAGGTTACTTACACAAATTGCCTACGTTTGCGACACTGTTCTTACTCTTACGGCTGACGCTCGATGGCGATAAATACCAAAAGACAAATTTCCCTTCTGGGATGAATAAGTGGAATTTTATTTTGTTACCTCAGTACCTTGTTTGATTTTGATTTCTATTAGATGCAACTTTTTTTCTTATACACATTTATATGCTCTTAATCGTATTATCACACCAATTAATTATATTATTAGAGATATTTCAAGTCTCAGATTTTCTTCATTCGTTATTGTCACTCATCGGTCCAATGTCATCTGCAATCTTAACAACAGTTGTTGCCTGGATAATGTGACTTAAAATTCAAAAGTAAAAGAGTTGTCTGACATCTCTGTGAAAAAGAACAATTTATCACCAATAATTTGTTATAATTCTCTATTTTATTGGAATAGAAATGTTTTTTAAAAACTATAGTTCCTGGGCGTTGTGGAAAATGGGTTGAGTTTAATTGTTTAATTTAAGTATTTTTATTCATAATTAATTGTATCTAGATCATCATTTAAAATTGATTTTCTATGAAGTCATATTCCCCAATACAATTGCTGCTAAGAACTAAGACAAATTTTTATCAGGATAATTAAGTCATGAATAAATAGTATTTAAATTTGACAAAAATTTCTTTTTGATCAGTTGATCAACACAAGTTTTTATGATCACTTTATTTTCTGGAGTTTTTTAGGGTTATTTTGTGTTATTATTATTATTATTCCAGTCCAACCCTGCATGTGAGGCTATGAACGGTTGTCTCAGTTGTCTTGCCAGTGAATATCCTATGGTGAAGTTTTGTCGATTTTCAGCCTCTGATGCACATATGAGCCTCAAATTTGTAAGTACTTACCATTTCTGAAATAATAGTAGGCCCCAATGTTTGAATAATACATGTAAAATTAGGGTAGGGTGTATATATGCAGATATGGTCTTTGTGGTCTCAATATTCCTCCAAACAGAAACAGGGATGTTTTATCGTCACTTGTCAAATTAAACAAATGATGATTTCCATTTAAAAAAATGTTTTTAAATTAGCCAAATTATATAATTTCAATCTTCTAGTAGCATGGCAGATGGTGGTAAACATTGTATCGTAACATGTATGTGGGCAATTTTTAGCGATTGTCTGATATGTATGGGGGAAAGAGAGAGAAAGGAAATCTTAAAAAGCTGCTGGACTATGATTCTTCTTATTCTCAAATAAGGATGGAAAATAATAGTAGTTAATAAAAAATCTTAATCAGAAATGAGAAGGAAGCAAATTTTATGGTGATATTTATTATATAATTGTCGGGTCCCTGAAACCTGTCCATTTCCTGAAGCGTGTCTTTTGCATGCCTAGTTAAATTAATTTAATCCTGCGCAATGCATCGTTCAAAGGGCTTGAAGTGAAAGTATGTGGATAAGAGAGTACTGGAATTGGTGATATGTGGAAAAGGAGAGACAAGATAATTTCAAGATGATATGAAGGAATGAGGCCTGGAGGAGGACATTGCAATGGACCGGAATATATAACAACAATACACATGTAGTGACCCTGCATATTGCGGAACGGGCTGAAAGAAGAAGAAGAAAATCTTGATCTATTATTTGCACATCAAACACGAAATGACTGCAACTTGGCATGCAAAGGACACATTTTTGGGATTAGATCACAATGATGTCTGTCTCCTAGACCTGTGAATGCCGATGAATGACATCCCACGCCTAATGGCTGTCAAATTCAATGAAAGCAGTTTATTGCCGGGCCAATGAAGTCTACAGTGCAGTCCACTTAAGATAAACTCATTGGGACCAGATAAAAAGTTTATTTTAAGCAAGGTTTATCTTATCCATTTTCAAAGGAAATGGCCTTTCATTCAATTGAAAATGAGAACAGACACAGTGCCTTTCAGCACTCCGTATTTCACAGAAATTTCATTCTGCTTCATTGAATTGCCATCCGCATCCTTGAGAAGCTGCATTTTGGGTTCCATGCTCAAGGTTGTCTTCTTGTGACTCATTTTCTCTGTTAAAGTTATAGGCTCGTTTTGCGATAGACTAGCATAGATCTAGTTGTACTAAATCTGAGATTCAATCGGCGTAGCGTGAAGAATGAAAAGAAAGTGTAACACAGTAGGCCTACTGTACACATTTAGGCCGAGCCCGATTGAGCTAGGCTAGACAAAGAAAGAGAGAGAGAGAGGCACAGTTCAACTCTGGTACTAGAGTATCGCGTTGGCACACATGCTTCGTGCGGCCGCAACCCATGTCCCTCTCTCCCCGTCTAATCGTGGTGCGGACAACAAAGGTGACCCAGTGTGAACCGGTTCCGCGTGCATGCATCTGATAAGGGTCATGGTTGATGCGTGGGGGTGGGAAAGAATGCCACTGTGACAGAGAAAAGTTTATTTTAAGCGGATCAAGATCGATTTAAGTTTGTCTACACCAGACTTTGATTAGTTGGCTTATATAAGAAAAAAACAGGACCAGACAAAATGTTTTTGTGTATTATTTTCTTTGTGGCTGGTGTCCGATTTGACTTTTGATCAAGAATTTCTGCTGTTTTTGTTCTCTACCAGCTGAAAGATATCTCAGTATAAGCGGGCTTACGTTCAGATTACCTGGTCTATTTATATAGAAAAAATTCTGTATTATTAATTTTATTGAATCCGATTTCAGTAAAATGTGGGTAACTGTATAATGGCAGTCCCAGCAATGTCGATACTAGTTGGTTGCATTGTATTAAAAGATTCCTCATATTGCATTTTCATGCCATGAAGTTTCTGGTTTATCTTTTATTGAAAAGTTTGTTTGGCAATTTCAATTTTCATCCTCATTCTTGATGGTAATTGTCACAATTACATACCAGTTGTTTTAGTACAGGGTAGTTTTAGGCTATGACTAATTAGTTTGATTAAGGCTGACTATATTTATACACTGGTGTATAAATATAGAATCCACGGGGGGTCACTTTATTTGTACATCGGTTTACCTTGAGTCTCAATGGTCTCAGTTTGAAATTCAAAGTCTATTGTTTTTGTTTTAATGCAAATTATCAACAATTTCAGCACGCTCATTTCATTGATCTAAAGAGAATAAACACCTTGACTATCAATCTTAATTTTATAAGAGATGTTAATGAAATTTCTCCGGTTCAAGTGAGATTCAAAATGGCCTGTAAGCTGAAAGTGAAAGTGAAAGTTTGAATTCTAAGTTCTAGGCGTGTAGTAGTTTCACTTTTATCACAACAGTGAAAAATATGGGTTGGGTTCTTGGGTTGAGATGTCACAGTTGTTCCGTGAATATAATTAGAATTCAAGTCATAGCCCCGCCTTCCACTCCATCCTTGCCTTGATGACGGGTATCCCCTCTGTCCTAGATTGATGTACCTGTAATTCTATCTCAGCCTTTGTGTGTATGGGAACCTGCTCTTAGATTTGTATTTTAAGTTAGTCAGTGGTCAGTCGATTCTCACTCCTTGTATAGACAAGTCGTCTTATTAAACGTTCCCTGTATTTTACCAAAGACTTGTTGTTTATTCTTCTATACTTCGTGTATTGTCAATTAATACTAAGTAAACTAAAAGAACCCAATACAACACGTAACAGTCAATGGCAATTTTTGGCTCTTTGTCTTTTATAATTTCCATATTCTTGTTTCCTTTGATTTTTTTAATCAATAGGCATCTAAAGGTGTTCCTGCATTGCTCATCTACAAGGACAAAGAATTGCTTGGTAATTTTATACGACTAGGGGAAGAATTTGGTGATGACTTTTTTGCAAATGATGTTGAAGCTTTTTTGCAAGAGTAAGTAGACTCCCATTTCTTTTAATTCTTTTCTCCTTGTAATCGTGATTATTCAGACATCAATTATGTATTGATTTCTTTAAAACAACAATACAATCGTAAGTTATATCATTTTATAATATTTTCACCTTTAACTTTCACTTTTTACACTCTTCATTCCTTAGTGACATGATTAGCACAGGGGACTCCCTTTGGCTCTGAATTTTTAAACAATTTCTAGCTAAGTTATACATATATCCCTCTTTTCATCTTTCTGTCATCAACCCACATGGTCAAAGTAGAGAATTGGAGAAATTTAGTGACTTTCCAATGACATCTTTAACTTATGATATAACTGCCATCACTGTGAACTTAAGCAATGTGTGACAACCCTGTAGTGATATGACTTGTAACCAGGAAGGGTACATAACTTTCTTAAATCAAGTAGCTACCCTTTTTATTTGAAAATCATCACCTCTGAAATGTCTAGTTAATTTGATAGAGTATCTGCCATTCATTTAACTGATTTAAAAGTAAGTAAAAAAATAGATTTTTCTTCTCTATATTTTTTACTTGTTGCTTACTGTAACTATTCTTTGTAGCCTTTCATCAGCAGAAAAAAATTAAAATCTTATTTTCAAAATGTGATTAACTGCAGGTCATTCGGATAAAACTTAAATCTGTTCAGCAAATTCTTTATAACGAATTATTGATAATGTGGCCATGGACATTAATTAGGTTCTGAAATTAAGATTGAGGAAGTTAATCTAAACAGAATGAGACATTATTATCACAACCTTAGCTCGTGAAATGCAGTCTGCACTGCTTACATCTATCTTTGTGAGACAATACTGAAATAATAACTATTCTTATGAACATGGTAGCACGATACAGTTTCACATAATATGAAACCGTTGGACTGGATACCCTAAGAGGAGCAAAGAGCTAGAAATAAAGTAGTCATATTCTTTGGTCAAATAGATATCCCTATAAATGAACTCAATAAAACTAAGTAGAGGAGGACTAGGAACTCAGATAGTCGGATATTTAACATCCCTGACTCTAAAATTGATTGCCATATTATGCATTCTTTCTTCCCAAGCACTGCAAGATTGTGGAATAAGTGAAACAATGTTTTGAAATAATATTCAACAATGTTAGCAGATCTAGGAATGGAATTTTATCTTAAAACGCATAAAGAGTGTTCTTGCACGTTTCCACTAAAACTGCTCAAAATGTGTATAGGAATGTAGCAAGGCAAATGAAATATTAAAAAAAAAAACTTTTAGATAAACTGACGTAGTAAGCACCAGTGACCTAAGAATTTTGGAATTCAATTTTCTTTGTTGAATTTTTTTCAAAAGAGATATTTACTTTATATCTTTAGGTTTTGTTTAGAATTTTGTCAAAACCGACTTTTACATTTGATGAGATTACATTAGCGTCATCCTCTTCTTATAATTATGTTTCATTGGGTTGTTTTGGGGTGGGGTTTTTTTGTTTGTTTTTTTAATTAATTTTATTTTACTTTTATTTTTCCTATAGGCATGGTTTTTTGGCATCAAAAGAGTCTATGTACATAATTCGTGATAAGAGTACAGGCGGAGCAAGAGGACATCTACAAGAAGATGAAGACAGTGGAAGCGATTTTGATGTAGATTGATTTGGATAAACTTGTCACTAATCTCATGATTAGATTCATATGCATATTTTTTTTAGAATGTATATTATAATGTTATTATTAAGTTATATGATGCTATATGTAATATTGTCAAAAGGCATGTGTTTGAATGAAGAATGAATTTTAACTTTATAACTCAGCACTGCCACCATGGTTTTGTCTTCTAAAGCAACATTCATTGATTGTGTGTTACACTTCTTTCTCTTTCATATTCAATTACAGTTAATTCCTTTGAAAGTATATGCAGGTTTAATTTATGAGGTAACAAGCACGGGGTTTAAGGCAGGACTTAAGCCTTTAGCTAGTTTAGATTGGTAAAATTTCTGAAAATATGAGTTGGGATATGTCAATTTGTAATTTGCTTTGAAAATTTAAGTCTCGGGCTTGACCTAGAATCTAGCTTGGTTATATGTACCGGTGAACAGGCTATCTCTATGCACTAAAGTCTATTCTTTCGTGGGTCAGTTAATAATATTACGCAAACTGTTGTTGTTGTCTTCCATTGAGAGCGTAGGCAGTGGGTGGGGGGTAAGTATGAGCTAGCACGTTGTGCTTTGTGTAATGAACATAAAAACAAACGTTTTATTGGCAAGCCCAGTAACACATGCAACACATAAGGACAACACACCTCCAGGTGCTGGATTTGTCGAGACAATGATGTCAGCTAGTTTCACGGTGAACAAATTTCTTGGGCAACATATGGTCAGAATCAAAATAAAACCATTAGACTAAGATAATTTAGTGACATATCTATTGCTAATGAGGTTCTCACATTAGATACATATTATTACTTCAAATTTTTGGTTGCAGTTAGATTATTTTTTAATGGTGTCATTTCAGATCCGTAGTCAAATTGAAATAATCATGTTTGCCTCATAGGTTTATTAGAATTGTATGGATTATTATTATTATTACATGTACTATTATTACTCTCTTTTTTTAACTTTTATTATCATATTGATCGTTCAATTTAACCTTAGGGTAGGGGAAGGGAAGGGGGTAACTGGTGCTGGAAATATGTGAATCTCAATTGGCAAATTATAAATCCTTTTCTTTTCTTTTTTAAGCTATGACCATTCATTTTCAGTTCCACGGATAGATATTGCTTTTTTTCTTCTTCTTTTTTTTTTCATCCAAATATTTATTTTATTCATTGTCATACATGTTTACCGCCAAGTTCTGTAATGTACTCATAATTCATATTGTTTTCGCATTTTAAATGGTATAGTATCATTTTATGTTGCATTAGTTTTTTATATATATATTGTCATACATGTTTACAGCCAAGTTCTGTAATGTACTCATAATTCATATTGTTTTTGAATTTTAAATGGTATAGTATCATTTTATGTTGCATTAGTTTTTTATATATATATTTTGATATCTTATACTATTACAATGTCTATTTGAGTGGTACATATGCTCAAAAGAAGTAAATTTCATTTTCATAGAAAATGTACCTTTTATTCTTCTTTATATTTTTCCTCTTATTTATATTTTTCCTCTTATTTATATTTTTCCTCTTATTTGTATTTTCTTTTGTGCAATGTAATTATTTTAATTTAGTCATCGTTATGATGCGAGAGTAGTTCAGCGAAGAGACAATACGACTGCGGACTATGATGAATGACTGATGAAACTAAGACATGGTGACAAAAAGGGCTCAAGACCAGTTATATAGTTGGAAGAATCTATATATTCACTTTACAACATAATTTTGTCCATCACTGAATGTATCCATATAACAGTTTCAAAACAATTTAAGTGCAGGGTACTTGAAATAATATGTGATTCATCAACGTTGGTCCATATAGTTGATATAGGCAAGTTCATTTCATCTTATTTTATAGTTCCGTAAAAACACGAAAGTACAATGGTTGGCATTAACTTCATTCTGTAAAATATCATACTATGTATTATCGCGACTTATCATGACTGTGCGGAATAAGAATAGTAAATCCCTTCCATCTTTGTCAACAGGTATAAAAGGAAGATGACTCTCACAGAGGTACTAAAAACCTACTTGAGTCCATGATGGGGAAAAATCGGGACTGAAGATAACCAGCTGGCGATCAGGTCATATGACACTGATGCACGGGGTCACCAGAAATCTACTTAATAAACAGACCATTATTTTTTCGAACAATACTTTTGAATTAACTTTCGACCACCATAGTTATTGCCTCCAATTTTTCAATGTATTTTGGGGGATTCCTATGTGTCTTTGGTTCAAGATTCTAGATTCCATCTATGACATAGATAAATCTGAAAAACCAAGTATATTTGTATTTTGGTTATTTTGTTTTGTAGGGGGGGGGGGGTCTCTCTTTTTTTGGTGACATTTTTAAAGAAACGGATATATCCAGAAGATGTGTTAGTCACACATTCCACTGAGGGGGAGGTTTTGGGTAATGAATCCCTTCTACAAAATGACTTCCTGAATATTGCACTACTTTTGTCCCAGAAATAAAATTCCATTGGATTAAAGATTACAGTACGTTCTCATACTACACAGGTCTGCAATGTATAATAAAAAGTTTGTTCGCTCTTTCATTATAATTATAATGTACCTTAAGTAAAGAAAGCTTTGAATAATGTTGTTGGGTGGAAAATGTGTTGATTTTTATGACAATTTTACCTTTAAAATTTCATTTTATTTTCTAGCACCTGAAAAAAATCTTGAATAAGTTGTTGTCATTATTATCATCTGGTAAAATGTTGCACACTATCTTCTTCTATTCGTGTATCATTTAAAAAAAAAAAATTAATAAATGGAGCATGTCATTTAAAAAAACAACTTTACTGGCATAGCATTCCTGAAGGTCTTGTATTTTTTGGGTTGTGTGGTTTTGTTTTTTATAAATTTTTGTTGTTTTCTGTTTCTATCGATCAACCAATAACACAAGTCATATTAGTACTTGAGTTGCTGACTGTGTACGTAGCAAGACGTAATAGAAGTCTTGTGAATAAATCACTTCGTCGACAATCTCAGCATGAAGTCATTGGGAAAGGCTCTCAATACTGAAGTGTTTTTCAGTGGAGATGAGAAGAGAGTACAGCAATGAAATATATTATGGATGGGTACGATGGATGGTATTTGGCATCTCGTCTAGATAAACTCAAAATATGCTACGGTCTATGATAATGGGCCTTGTGGAACTGGAATAGTTCAGGCCCATGATAAAACCCTTTGATCAGCGGAAATTCCAATGTCTACTCTCCGAAGCTGTCCATTCACATCACCCTTTCTCTTCAGTCCTCCATTCGATTTTACCAGTCAATGATAGTGATAGGAATTGCAGTTGTCTTCTTCATAGTTCGGTCATGGCCATTCTGTTTAACCTCGCTCTTCTTGTTGCGGATCTTATACTTATCCATTCATGGAATTCTCTTCACAAACACTAGTATACGTTTATATTACACATATAAATATAAACAAACAAGGTGTAGACCAATAGTCCACTGTATCGAGAGAGCAAATTGTGTAAAAGTAATATCAGAAAAAACACTCTCTCTCTCTCTCGCACCTGCGCTAAGGTAAACGATTCCATATTTATATTATCCTTATGAATCATGAAGTAACCGCTTCAAGAACCTTTAAAGGTTAAAAAAAGCGCAAACTGAGATGGTTTGGGTACATAACAAGAGTAACGATTTTGTAAAGATGATCCTACAATAAATCATATGGTACATATACAAATAATAGAGCTGCCAACAAATACTAAGTTGAGACCAAAAAAAATACAAATTCAACAAATCCAAGTTTTTGCTGGTTTTCGCTTCAAGGGGACAAAGCAGTTTGACGGCAATCTCTGACTATGAGCCATTTGAGTCAATTTGACATATACAGTGGCTAAAAAAAGGAAGCCTGCATTCTCGCTCCGACACTCTGGGATTTTCTTTGCTATGCTAAGATACGTTCTGCACTGCAACGGAAGGGATCTACCTTCAGACCAGGTCAGAGTTGGCGAGCTTTTCAACAAGGTGTATGATGCACTGATCACAGATATGTTTTTGCAAATTATGTAACTGTCGCATCCCACACGCAGCAAGGACTATAAAAGCTGACGCACCATTTCTCCCAAGCTGGCAAAGACTTTCGGCCGACCATCGTCACCATCAGCTTGAAAAAGATAAGTCCTAGAACAATCTATTATTATATATGTCCCCGCCAGCCTGCCAAATTGGCAACTTTGGTTTGCTTGGAAAAACTTCAGGCTGCTTTGGCCACAAAGATAGCAGTCTACAATGGTTGCGTTGTCAACACCTTGCTGTATGAAAGTGGGACCTGGACTACATATATTATATATCCGACAACATAATTAGGAAACTGCGTAGCAATAGTAGCATCTGACGCATCCTTAGAATAATAATAATATCCTGGCAAGACTGGATACCCAATACAGAGGTGCTTTCTTGAACAGGCCTTTCCCGGACATACGCCCTCCTCAAACATCGCAATGCGCTGGCTTAGCAATGTCCGTCGCATGGATGATGAGCTGAACATAACTTTATACAGCGAGCTGACCTTAGGAAATCTAAGGGGGAGAACATAGAGAACGCTTGAAGCGCTAGAAAACTAGCGCTAGGGTACAGGCGCTTTAAATGTGTCACGTTAATCTTTGTTGACACCCATAGAGGACGCGTGCGTTTTCAAGCGCTAGATGTACGGCGTCGCTTGTAAAGCCTCGCTCTTTGTCCACACAAAAAAAAAAGTTAGTGAACCAAATTACTCTGATAAAACACATAAAACTCATCCAAGATATAATGCGTTTATAATAGTTTAATCTGAGAGCGGCATGCTTACACAAAGCTCTGATAAAACACATTTCTCATCTGAAATGGCAGGGACATAATATGTGTTTCATCGGAGCATTGTTGTTAATGTTAAGATATATGCGTTTTCCCTATAACTCGTATCTTTGGCAATGCTCCGATAAAACACGTATTATATCTCGCAGTAATTTCATGGATTTAATGAATTTTACAATTAAAACGAAACTAGCCACTAAAGGTGCAGCACGTAATCATACTGACCTGTAAGAGTTAGATTTTAACAATGACTTTTAAAATAATATCCCACAAAAAGTATGTGTTTAATGGAGCACGGCAGCGTAGCGAACATAGTCATAGCGTTGCGACGGACATAGTATTAAAGGGATTCTTGGTTGACGACAGTTGACGCCATATTGAAACCATCCGACCATAACGCAAAAGTATGTCATACGTTATTTCTCTCTCATCATAAAATCAATACACGTGCAAGGAAGGCAATGCATGTACTGCTATAGCATCTTAATATGGATACCACTATAGCAATAGCACCATAATGTGCTCATTCAGCCATCACTAATATCGAATTGTCATTCTGATACGGGAATTGGATAATGATACATGTACTACTAGTACTTGTCCCATGTTACTTTCCGTCATTGCTGAAGAGGGGAAGCCATATTTCTTACTTTTATAAATTTATAGTGAGTATGATGTAATTTCTTGTCAGTCTCTCATGGAGCTTGCTTTGTAAATGGCGATTCTTTAATTTATAAAAATATCAGGTCATTATTATTTAATTATATACCTACATTGCAGTCACTATTCATTGTCAACACCACAAGAAGTCAGAGTTGAATTAATACATGTAATCGTAAGCCAAATTGTTCACAGGCCGATCGAAGATTGTGAACGTGACCTTGACATACGAAATACATAATGTTTACGTTCGTGTACGATCGACTCAAAAAAAAAAAAAATTCTTACCACATGTATCTTAGTTCTTACCACATGTATCTTAGATGTTTAAATAATGTGAAAGATGTGCCTCTTAATATTTTGGTAATTGATGGTAGCGATAGTAGTAGTAATAATGGTGGTAGTAATAGTAGTAGTAGTAGTAGTAGTAGTAGTAGTAGTACATGTAGTAGTAGTGGTGGTGGTGGTAGTCGTAATAGCAGTATCAATGTTGGTGGTGGCGTGGAAGTTGAAGTGGTTACAGTTCAGTAGTAGTGGTAGTGACGGTGGTGGTGGTGGTTGCAGTTGAAGTAGCTGCAGTAGTGGTGTGAAGGTAGCTGTAATACATGTAGTTAAATAGTAATCGTAGTAGTAGTATTGGGCGTACAAGTAGAACAATACAACAGTTAGTTGTGATAGTGGAGTATTGTTAGTGGGCCAAGATAGTCTAGCTATTTAGCTATATTATTATTATTATTATTATTATTATTATTATTATTATTATTATTATGATTATTATTATTATTATTATTATTATTA
>JASKDV010186754.1:0-11964 GCA_032466395.1 Aegires albopunctatus
CTCTCTCTCTCTCTCTCTCTCTCTCTCTCTCTCTCTCTCTCTCTCTCTCTCTCTCTCTCTCTCTCTCTCACTCATTATTTGAAATATTTTTTTATTCTAATTCTTTGTGTCATTTTCTTCCTTTCTCCTCAATATTTGAATTCACTATTCCAGGAAACATCCTGCATTGGTAAATGACTAAAAAAACAAATAACATGAAAGCCCTATCTTAAAATTAAAATTCTGTCTCTGTCATCTTTCTTTTTATCTAGCAGTACAATCCTACAGATATATTCATACACTTTTGAGTGTTACATAATATTGTGCAAGACATTTTAACTATAAAGCAACATTGACGGTACTGAATCTGCTAGAAATCTAGTTTTGTATCTTCATTTTCTCCCCATCTGCAATACACCTATTAACATTATAAACATCATAACCATATTCCATCTTCCTTCTACAGAGACACACCATAAAACACCTTGAGATAAAAGACTGTGCATCATTAGCATCACAGGAAAGACACTCAAAGCCTATCATGAAAACTTGCTATTGAATCTAGGATGATACAGTGTTGGATATTTTGACAATGCTGCCATGCAAAGGCAAACTGACGTATTTACACTACTTTTTTTAATTCCGAGAAAAAATGAAGTGTGTCAAAAGTAATGAACGCTTCACTTCAAAACATTATAAATACCATTTCTAATGGAGATAAGCCGCTCTGCTTTTCACCAATGATTAAAATCGGTATGATAAGCCCAATGAAACGAAAAGATGCCAAAAACTTGTTTTTTGGAGGTACGTCGCTTTGCCTTTGCACAGCAGAATGTCACTTGATTGATATCAAATCAAATTTATTGGATAAAAAAAATGGGTATGGTTTTTAAAACCCTCTCGTAGGCTTCTGAATTTTTTCATTAAGTTTAAAGTATTTTTCCTGAGACACTAAATGGCACGATTGACACTTCTTCTATAATTAACGATCAATTAACAACAGTGTAATCCACACCAGGCATCATTGGAACAACATAGAGGACACACGCACACCTACAACCATATTGGAAGTAGAAACCATAAGATCCCTGAGTGCAACTGCCAAGACGACCACTAATGTGAGTCATCAAGGATCACAAAATTGTGTTATCACAAGGGAAAACACAAAGAGAACAGGAGCCGTCTCATCGAGTAACAACTCAGACTTTTTAATATCAACACCTGAATTATCATCATATTATACCGTAAGAGAGAATACTGTTATGTCAGGTTAACAAAAGCTACAAGTGACAGAGATTAATTTGTTTGATTGTATGAAGAAAAAATATCCAAAATCTGATCATAATATTAGTATAATTAAATGGAAAAACCAATGAAGATCAATATGGTACTTATTTGTATTATATTATGTCATTTTATTTTCATACATTTTCTTGTGCACTGAAATTTACTGAAAATCTGTTTTAAAAGAGTTCCTATCTGGGAGGGGATGTTTTACATTGATATGTGCTTGGCAATTATATCTCTGAGTGAAAAGAAGAATGGTTCATTAAGCATAAAAACGTTTTATAGATGAAAGGGAAAATTGCAAAGAGACCAATGGTCATTCTTTAAAAGTAAATAATTAGGCAATTTCAGAAATATTGAACACTTTTTTCATTATGTAATAAATCATAATTATACTGATAGTACTTCTTTATGCAACACTAAAAACAGACCAACAATGGAAGCTCAACAACTTTAACATCTTTGGTGTATGCTATCAACTCTGAGTGTTATTATAATGTCCAGTTTGACAGTCATTGTCAAAAGCAGAGAAAATTAATTGATACCGTGATTGTTTGGATCACACCATTATGATAATCGTATACAGTCTTCCCTCTCTAATACGAACCTGTTTCTGGGAACAAATGTTTTTCTTATTATTTCCCAATGTTCCCTTATCCGGAAAATTCTGTAATCCGAACAAATTGCTGGGAACGAAGGTGTTAGGATTAGAGAGGGCATGCTGTACCCATTATAGAGAAAATGGTTGAGGAGGAAGGTTGGAATGAATAAAGGAGCTTTCTCCATAAATCTATAAATATAGACAAAGAGCATGTATAACTGTTGTATGGTCTTTGTGGACATGATCCTTGTAGAAGTAAAAAATTAAGAAGAGAAAAAGTACACATGTACTTGAAAATGCCTTGAGAAAATTTGGATGAGAGAGATGACAGCACAACCACTGTAATACAATTCAACATTTCTATTATGAACATGTATTATTAGTACATGTATAGTTCAACCCTTCTCTTTAGTTAATTTCAAAAACAATAAAACAAATGAAGCAAGTCGTTCGAGAACATAAGACTACATAGGTTTTGTGTGAAATAAGACTTTTAAAATAAGGGCATGAAAATTGGGAAATTTAAAAGATACCGGTATATAAAAAGTGCTAAAGATTGCTCTGTAAAATAAACAAAACCAAATAACCGGCATACACAGATGAAACATATATCCAATCTAGGATTAGGGAAAAGAGAAAACAGATGTAGAAGTATCATTACAAGATTGAGATGAATTCACAAATAAGACATAAGCAGAACAAGATGAGATAAAGATATGTGCCCACTTTTCATTAAATCCTTCTATTATTGTACTATTTTGCCATGCCAAGAGAAGGGTAAGAAAATATGTTAGGAAAATGACATACACATGCTGCCTTTGTATGTTTAAAGCTTTAGTATAGTACTCATCAAAACTCACGATTGTTTTGGCTACATTATGAGATTTAGTTGATTGTGTCATCAGCATCATAGAGTAAAAATATGAAAAGAAAAGATGGACAACAATGCTTGAAAGGAAAATTAAGCGATAACAAAACAAAACAACCAAAAGAATGTGAATAAAACCACGAAGCTTCACTTTGGAGCAAAAAGTGTTGTCCCCATGCTGGTAACAATAGATCTCACGTCACATGGTTGAATTTACATCATTTTAAAAAGCTTGATCATCATTCAAAACAACCTTGAACTGGTGTATAGCTACAACTTATCATCCTTAAGTCATCATCAAAGGAACAATCTGATATTACTTTTTTTGTATAAGGAGTCAGTTCTCATTGGTTTATTGAGCCATAAAGAAAAACAATATGACATGAAATGAAATAAGTGGTGCTGCCTTTGATTTTTTTTCTTGGTCATTTGGTAGAATGAATTGTCAAACGTTTATAATGTTAAAATGTCTTATTGGATGTTTCACGGTAACAACAAGAAATAACCAAGTATAAAATTAAACAAAGAGAGAGAGAGGGAGGAAGTAGGGTGAGTATGAGAAAGAGTGTGAAAATGTAATCTTAGGCCTCTAGCAGGATGAAAGGGGGAAAAAATGTATCAAACTTTTTGATGTAGTATACTTCTTTATTAGTTTTGATGTATTAATCTTCTTACATGTATTTAATTTGTGATGTCGTTAACTTCCTCTAATATCACACTTTATGTTATTGTTCATGCTTCTCTACTGGGGTGATGTTGTTGATGTGTAATTACGATTCTCCTTATTGGTATAAAAATAGACTTCTTTTTTTTTCTTCATGTTTTAGTTCTCATATAACTCCTAAACTGAGTAAAGTAATGCTGTATTTTGAAATGGGAAGAGGGTGTAAAGCTGACATTCATGGTAGAAAAAGAATTAATTGAAAGCCAACAGTAACCAGAATCAACAGAGACAATGACTAACTAACAGTGATGTATATCAACGACAAATCACAGAATCAAAACTCCAGGAAATGTAGACAGAAAAGAGAGCTTGGGATGAATTCATGGCGGATTGGGTCAAGAAATAGGTTGGGGTAATGACCGGGTTGTCAATGGTAATCCCTTGAATGAAGAATTGTCTCCTTGCATTTTTATCTTTAAAACTCATATTCAATGTTGTACATGTAGTTACTGACACTCTTATATTCACTCTTTTTTTTAATAATGACTCGTTTTGTAATGTACTTTTATTTATCAATGTATTTATAATAGCTCCTCGGTTGATATTTTTCTTTATGTAAAGATATATATTTTATACAAAAGACGCACATAAGAAAATTGGTTATAGTTTCTTCATTTGGTTATCTCGCTTCCTTCTGAATCTTAGAATAATATGGTAGATCAAACTTAACCTCAATAATATTATGTCTGTTATGCAATGTTTTATTCGTTGAGGAATTATATATATTTACATACACGAAACAAGGAAACAAAATTAGTCCACATGAAAAGGAGAAATACTTAACAATCCCATTCGACATGAGAGGAAAATTCAAAGCAGTACTTTATAAGGGGAAAAATTTGTCTTTCTTTTCTTCAAACTGTATAATGTTCTCTCTCAATTTACATTTTGCTTGATAAAATTGCTCAAGCCTTTTTCTTTTATATTGATTTCTTCAAAAATCAAATAATTCATAGCAAAATAATAGACTGACATGAAACTTTACGATGATAAGATTTTTTTCTTCTCGTTTTGTTATCTTCCACTTCTCGTCTTTTTCTTTCTTTCTTTAAAAAAAAATTATTTTTTTTTCTTTTTCTTTTTTTTTTACTTTTTTATTTGGGTTTTGCTGCATTTTTCATACAGATTTTCAAAATTACAAAATAAATAAAACACAAGTCTCATTTAAGAGTACAGAACCATCATTCAACGATTAACAACTCGAGTAGCCAGCCCATTGCTGTGGCTAGATCCAATGTGATGCAAGCTGGAGGGAAAAAGTCTTTACTATGTGATGGACACCAAGGAGAATCATTAAAAAATATGAACCATCATCCAAGTACTTTAGTACAGAGACAGAGAGATGGAGAATCGGAAACAAAAGCCAACAAGTAAATAAAACTTCAAATGACTGATTAATCTAAGCTCTCAACACTAACTACAAAATATAGTACGATTTTAGGAACATTACATTGTCAATCCAACTAGCAAATTTTCAGAGTTTATCAAACTTATAAGCTGTAGAATGATTGTATTCAAATTGACTTTTATAACTTGGCATCCCTCTGATTCCAATTTAAAAAGAGAACTAAAAATTTAAGAGATTTCCAATATATGAGGGGGAAAATTCCCCACGACATAATATCCTCATTAACTGAAAAAAAAAACCCCAAAGAACAACTACAGTACCAAAAACAGGATTTGGATTCTAAAAATGATTTTTCTTATCTTCATCATATCAAATTCAATAGAGATGAAAAAATATTAAGATTTAAGTCAGAAAGCACTTAAAAATCAGTCTAGAGTTACATTTTAAAAGAAGATATGACACTCAGTGCAGAGGAAAAATGAAGGGAAAAAAAAAATATAAAAAAAATCATCCAAAATTAAAAATGGTATATGAATTAACAAGAATAATATTATAAACGTATATGTCATAGAAATACATATACCCCTTTTTGTCAACGACTGAAATATATTTTTTGATTCCTGTCAACATGTTTAGACTCAGCCAGCAAACATGAGTATTGTGTAAGTCACAACAAGGCCTCATACAGGAGATGAATTGAAGAGATGTTCTTTATGAGGTAGAAGCTGGTTGAAATAGTTTATGCAAACAATATCTTGTGCATAATTTTTGTTTTACAAGAAATGAAAAAATATATGTAATATATAATATGAGACTGGATATAACTGGCATTACATAATACAAATAAAATAAACTAAACAAATATTATCAAAGAGAGAGAAAGAAAACAGGAGAGGAGATAATGTCCAGAGAATAGATAAGAAGCTAAACAATGATATAGATTCACAACATGAACAAGAATACTCTTCAACAAAATGATACATGCATTGTCTTTCATTTTCAGCAATTCATGTATATCAATGACGTATATTAATCATAGTAGGTTATTAGAAAAGTTTGTACAAAAATAGAATTATTTTGTCCATACTTTTGACAAATGTAAACACTGTAATAGCAAAAAGATTTGTTCTTTTTTTATTTTTCCCAAATGGAGAGGTAGATGCTAGGTGGAATTATAGATGATGAGGATGGCGTTATGAAGAGGCATTAACATCCTTAATTGACTATAGTGATGGAAACCATGAGATGACTGACTGATTGATATCATAGTAGGTTTGACATCTTGCAGATCGGATGCTAAGCTACAAAGCTTTTCAGAGCATCTTGATGGATGACAAATTTCTTATGATCAATAATGGGAAAAAAACAACAACTAAATGAGGGGTTGAAAAGAAAGTGGAAAAAAAAAGGCAGTGAATGCTAATTTACGATGGAGTTAAGAAATAAACAAAGAGAATAAAAAACTTCAAACAAAACAATGTTTTCAACGCAATGGCAGACCTACACTATTCTTTTCCTATAAATAACTTTTGGAACAAAATAATAAATAGAAAGAGAGAATCGGGGTCCTAATCCAAACCTACATATAATAACACAATGCTACTGTCAGAGAAAATAAGGATTTGCAGTAGAGACACTATAGTGTACAACATATTATTACAAATAACATAAGTCATTTTTCAAATGTAATAACCTTCAGTGATGCTGACAAAAACCAAGATAATATCAAAAGTAGGAACAGCTTATATTATTAACTCACTGCTATTGTAAATACAAATATTAAAAAATCCCATTTGAACATGCAACTCAATTTTTCTGTCCTCTTTAGCCTCCATATTGATTTTCCATGAATAAATATCTGTGTTTATAGTGCCACTTGTCAAATTGGCAAAAATGATTCATCTCCTTCTATAGTTGGTATTTTGTCATTAAATTATTGTATTGATATTATCATCGTCGTCATCATCATCATGCAAATGACTCCCAAGAAAAAAGAGGGCCAAAAATAATAATCTTTCCATCTTCCACAACTAAAACTTTTGAAATTTTATAGCCGCTGTCCGAAATGATTTCTTGGAGTACGGTATGTAACATAGTATATCCCTTGTCATTTCTCGTTACTGGATACATGTATATTAAAAAAAATTTAATTACGACATAAAACCAAACTAATACAATAACCACAACAGTTTCTAACCAAATTATGAGAGAAAAAAGTAGATAGATTATTGTACTTTAGAGGATGACACAAATGTCAGGGAAGAGAAAAGCTTGGAAGGTCTTTGATATAAAGCTGATACTTGGTACATATATAACATGCAGAATAATCATGATATTATAATACAGTGATTGAATAAACATTTACAACATGAAAATCCCTGAGGGAATTCCACCTGGATGACAAAGGTCAAATATCATAGTAACATAACAAAGGTATACAAAAAATGGCCAAAATACTTAATAAAAATACAACAAAAACTGGGGGGAAAAAAAGAAAGAACAATTTTTTTAAAAAGGGACAAAAGGAACAACCAACCAAAATAAACGAATTTAAAAAGAGGACTGCATTTTTTCATAATAATTGTAGTGCAAGATGGTTATTCAAAGTACGCTTTAAAAAAAATTGTATATAGCTTTCTTAAGAATTATTATAAAACCTGTCCAAAGGCTGATACATTTAACTAATATCATACATGACCATGTTAAAAATATATTAATAAAAAAAAAAAAAATCATTCAGGAAGATACTTAAATGATTTGATACAGTATAAAGCCACAAAATGTTCTAAAATAACTATCATTATAAAGTGCATAATTAAGAGGGTAATAGATGTAATTTGCATTTCAAGGAAGAATCAGTGTAATAAAATCTTACATCTATCTGCAGGGTTCAAGAGATCATTATGTTTTGTCCAAGATATTTCTTTTTTTTTTAATTACAAAACATAATAATATTTCTGTTTGAAAAAGAAACATAACATAATATTAAGCATATATAACAGTATTCTCTACCAATAAGAATATTTCTCATCGACAGGCCAGTGATTCTCAAACTTTTCTAAATGGCGGTGCAGTTTGAGCTGTTTAATATATTTGACGGCATTACAGCCTTAAAATCCCCTGGACTGATAGAGTGACTATTGACGTTAAAATCGGCCTATTATTGTGTAAAAAGAAAGAGAAGATCTAGAGTAAATAGTATGTTAAGGTAGGCTTATCATTTTGTGAAAAGAAAGAGAAGATCTAGAGTGAATGGTCACCATAAGCTAGGCCTATCATTTTGTGAAAAGAAGGAGAAAATCTAGAGTGAATAGTCATGTAAAGGTAGGCCTATCATTTTGTGAGAAGAAAGAGAAGATCTAGAGTGAATAGTCATGTAAAGGTTGGCCTATCATTTTGTGAGAAGAAAGAGAAGATCTAGAGTGAATAGTCACGTATAGGTAGGCCTATCATTTTGTGAGAAGAAAGAGAAGATCTAGCGTAAATAATTACGTTAAGGTAGGCCTATCATTTTGTGAGAAGAAAGAGAAGGTTTAGAGTGAATAGTCACGTTTAGGTAGGCCTATCGTTTAGTGAAAAGAAAGTGAAAATCTCATGGCACATAAATGTGCAACATCTAAGTATTCTGGAATCACTATTATAGACAAGGGACATGAGAACTAGGCAAATACATTGTTTGGGTGAATCAATATAGATCTATATGTATGTAAGTTTGGGTGTTTTAATTCAAGAAGATGTAAATGTGCACATGTTGTGTGTTGGGTGTTATATTTGAATCTTCAGATAATTAGGTACCGGTATATATATATGATTTTGTGTGGGTAATAAGATGGATGGGAAATGCACTCTCCTTAGGTGTATCATCAAAAAAGTGTACTTAAAAGGCTCTGACTGTTAACACTTCCATTTACGGGGTGAACAATTTATCCACACAAAAAACAATAATTATAGAATTATTTTGAGATAACAAAGATAAAATTATCTTTGTAATTTGCTATGCACAAAACTAAAAATCATTCAAATTTTGCTGAAATAAACTTTAGAGACCAATGTTATTCATAAAATAACAAGATAAGAAGCCTTGCATACCATGTGAAAGACGATATAAGGCTATCTTACAAAAAATAAAATAAAAATACATATACCAGTAACATTGTATAAAAGGTAAATATGAAAGGCAGATTGACAATAATCTTTTAACAAAAGTGACCTAACCTTACAAGAAGCCTGTCAAACTAACAAAATAAAATTATAAAAATAAAATCAATCAAACTGGTTTTGAATCATGAAATAATAAACATCATATATGAAAATTCAAAAAGAAATAGAAGACACTGACAATAATGACATAGCAAAATAATAATTAAAAAAAATTGCAAAGAGAGAGGTATAAATGCTGTAAAGGGCAAAAGGTTGAGGTTGTGTTGGTGTGATTTGAGGTAGCTTGTTGTCACTAAATTAAAAAAAAATTTTTTTTCATATCAATGAAAATTTCAAATTAAGACCCTTGAAAACTTGTCAAATAAATTTGGTATAGCAACTATGAGTTGACATTGCGATAACATTGAAAAATATGAAAATCTGTCAAAGCAACGCAATGCATAATATCGGTATGATATAATGAAGAAGAAAAAATCGAATTCGTAAAAAGAACATCCACATCTAGTTGGTAACTCTATATCTTGCATTGGATTATTCATAAACTTTTTTTATTCATCTTTTGTTCTTTATGCATCGCTGTCATACCTCTGGCATGGTAATGTTGAAAATCCAACTAATGAGGCTGACCTCAATTAACTTTTGATAACGAAAATGAAATAAAACCACCAGTAAACCATACTTGCCGTAAAATTACCTTTTCATTGTGCCATCAAAAAATATATTAAATCTGTTATTGTAAGGAGTTGGTTTTTTTCTTTCTGTTTTTAAATCACTGCTCTTAGCCATACACCTCTACCTTCACTTCTATTTAGTTTTTATTGCAATGGTAAAATTGTTTCTGTTGGTTCTTTTAAACTTTTTAATTAACTGAATGAATAAGTGCATTGGTCAAGTCCCCTCACTTATCAACATAATTTTCAACGATATTGTATGTCTGCTTAAATTCAATATAACTTCCAATGTAGGTGATAAATGATAAATATCTCCTCCTGACCCCATAGCTTGCAATAGTTGATATAATTTCCCTTGTCTAGGCTTACTTTTTCTTACTCCTAAGAGAAAAGCTGATCAGAGCATCTTTCTTTTCTTTTATAGACACAATAAAAATTGCATTAACATAAAAAAGGAAAATTTAAATAAAACCGTGGAAAGCTTGGGGATTTGTGAAGAAGGGGATGAGGGGACTGCCATAGAAAGAGTTGTTTACCAATAATTTTGAGATGAAAGTACAGGTGTGATAAGTAAGAAGGTATTATTCATTTTTAAAAATCATTGAAACAAAATCAATTCTTGTCCATTTTTATCAGGATGAGTAATGGCTGGCTGTTCTTTGGTAGCAACTGGACCAAGACAGTGATGACTAATGTGATAATGAATGTGCTGCTTACTTAGGGTATTGGAGTAAATGAAATCTGCTGCAGAGGATCCAAGGGTCGGATTTGGGGCTCATGACTATCATGAGAACAGAATTTCAAACATTACCACCTGTTTATTATTATGACTTGATCAACGAATAATGAAATGGAGGCCGAATCACCTGAAGAGCTGCACTGAATTTAATTTGTTTTGTTTTGTTTTGTCTGGAATCCATTTGAACATGTTGTATACCCTCGTGTAGGACATGTAGTTTTCTTTCTCTTCTATTCTGTGTAACTATGTACATGACGACACATACATGTAATTCCCTTCCTATCACCACTCTCTTCCTTTTTAAAAATTCTCTCCTTGCCATTTTTTATATCGCCACCAACATCCCCCCTAACTCCCCTCTCTCTCTCTCTCTCTTTCCATATCATTCCAGCACTGACAACTCATAGAAATTCAATCGTGGGTACTGTTAAGCAGAGGGCTCGTTGACAGGAAAACTGGCAGTGCCTACAACACAGCCCTCTTAACTGTTATGCGACTGATCCATTAAAAAAACGATTCCAATGAATTCCTAAATAAGAATCATATGTGATGTTGGAGGCCATGAGCCCCCAATCCGGAGGCACCAAATCCATTTTCAGAACCGTTATTGCCATTTCTAGGACGACGATGAACCATGCTGGATGTGGATGACGGTAATGAAAGAGAAGGAGCAGCTGCCTGTGGGAGTAAGCAGGTATCTTTTAATGGACAATCAGCTATCAAATGCTCTGTAGATTTACACTGATGACATCTCTTTGGCAAGGGGCCATGTGGACATTTGGCTGCGATGTGGTTGGCAAAATCTCCACAGTTGTAACATCTACGTAAAACAGGAAGGAGAGGGGAAATTAAATCTTTAGGACTGAAAGCGAAAATAAAGTAAGAATTCATGATGACAGCAGGTTAATCAAGACAGTTTCATACAACTTGCCCTTAGCCAATGAGAAGAAATTTAAAAACAAATTCAACTTTGTTAGATTATTGGATGTTGTGTCAATTTGGGATGAACATTTCACTCTTATTAATAAATGAGAAAATTCAAGAAAACCGATCTGATAGGGGGGAAAAGCCAGGAGAACCAGAAACCACAATGATTAAAGTGCTGGCACATCAATTGAATGTACAAAATATAATTTTGACAAATTTAGGGAAGTGAGCTATTTTAAAGCTGAATATTTATTTTTAGGTGTAGCCATCCCCTTTTGTGGTATAAAATTTCATACAATTTGAATTCAACTCATTGTGCTTAATGTTTCTATTCGTTAATAAAAACCACTTGAGATAAAGAGCAATAAAACTGAGCAAACCAAAAAAATTCTTATAAGATCAATGGGTTTTATTAAATGTAGGAAATGTGAGTTTTACTATAAGTAACTAGGCAAGCCTCTCCATCTGAAGGACATTACGATCATTGCAATGCTTGAATAATAAAAAAAATATTATATGAGAGAAAGGGTGGGTGGGTGGGAGGAAGGGAGGGAGAGAGAGAGAGAGAGAGAGAGAGAGAGAGAGAGAGAGAGAGAGAGAGAGAGACAGAGAAAGAAAGAGAGAGAGAGAGAGAGAGAGAGAGAGAGAGAGAGAGAGAG
>JASKDV010186765.1:0-11964 GCA_032466395.1 Aegires albopunctatus
CCCCCCCCCCCCCCCCCCCCCCCCCCCCCCCCCCCCCCCCCCCCCCCCCCCCCCCCCCCCCCCCCCCGAAGAGACGAGATCCTGATCCTAACTTTAATTAATTACCTAATGCTCTGCAGTAATTATGGGAATATCCAATTTCTATTTTGTAGACTACTATACGAGTTTAATTCATTTCCTCCGAGAACGTATTATGTAATCCCCAGGTAATCTATGATACTTACCCATAGAAGCAGAATCTTCACTTGGTTCTAGTTTGATAATGCTTCCTCCGGGCGTATCGGACATTGGGGATGTTATGCTGGGTGTTGAAATCACAGAGCCGGACTCGCTAGGAGCTTGGTGTGGGTTCACGGGTGTCATCATAGCATTGGGATCTCCTGGCAACATGCCTGGCAGAAACGGGGGTCTGAAAACACAAAACCAAATGACACATTCGTTAAAAGTGTGAAAAGAGGTATCGCAAAAACAATAATTATCAAATCAATAATTGTGACAGCTCAATAAAGTGGTTTGGGTTTCTTTAGCAAACTTACTATTACTATAGCTATGAAAATTCTGAGTAATGACATCCAAACCTTCGATATGCAACGTTTAACCCAATTAGTCCAAATCCTTTTGTTTCCATAAAAATGATACGTGTACCTATCTAAGCAAGATTTTTACAAAGGGTGGCCATCTCCTTGCTAGACACAACTTGCGTACGTGAAGATCTGCGTTTAATTTGAGCATTATCCATAACATTGGACAATAAAGCCAAGCAGATCATCTTTCAAAAGAATGGGGAGAAGGAGGGTCTAATCTTTTGAACACATTATTATTTATCTCATGAAGATGATTTTCCTTCTAAGTTAGTATCACGTCTTCCACATTTGAATAGCGAATGAAATCAATGCCGTGAATTTTCATTAAAACTAAAAACAAATAAATAAATAATATGTTAAAAAAGAGAAGAGGATGAAAGAAAGTATTAATCTATGGAAGTAGAACTATTGCTACAATCTGAAAAGCAACTGACCTAATGTGTCTCGGCTTGGCACCCATCCCGGGCATCATTCCCATCGGAGGCCCGCTTCCATCGTCTCCCATTCCTGGCAGAACCATGTTCCCACTGCCTGGCATGTTATTGATGAAGCTTTTGTCATCCACGTCCATGTGGCGCAGTGGCTGCGTTTGAATACCGGGGGACATCTGAGGTGACATGTGGGGAGACATTTGCGATGACGGCAGCTGGCTGGGATGGGGGCCTTGCTGAGAGCCCCTCATCATCATCATATGGCGGTAGTGGGGCAACATAGGACCTCCCTCCCCAGTGGATGCCATCATTCTTAGTCTGGTGGACATTCTGGCCTCTCCCATCATTTGAGGAAACATGGGTGGTCGTTGGTGGAGTGGGGGTATGGACGTCGGCGTAGCCATGGAATTATTAATAGACTGATGTCCGGGTGGATGGAAATTAGCGAGGGATGCAAGAGGGCCGCCACCGCTGACTGAAGTAGGAGTTCCAATGCCTTGCATCATGGGATGATGAGGGCCGCCACCGCTGACTGAAGTAGGAGTTCCAATGCCTTGCATCATGGGATGATGAGGGCTCATCATGGTGGGCCTTGGCATGGAGTGGGGGGACGTTGGAATACCGTGGGGAGAAGTCTGCATGCCAAGAGGCGATGTCTGCATTCCCAGGGGGGAAGTCTGCATGCAGTGGGGTGAAGTCTGCATGGCGTGAGGTGAATGAGGCATGGCATGAGATGACATGGGTATTCCATGAGAGGTCGGCGTCATTTCTCCCATTCCGGAATGAGAGGGCGACATAAATTGGTGAGGCATACGCGGTCTCATTCCTTGCTCCGCACCCATCATCTCTGGTGCTATGGAACGCATTGGCATTCCTCTTGGAGGACGGGGCATTCTGGCCATTTCACCCGCCATTGCAAAGTGGGGTGGCCGTTGGCGATGCATGCTAGAACCAGTAGGTGACATGGGATGAGGTGGCATGCCATATGGACTGGTCGGGGTCCCTTGCATGTCATGATGCATGCGAGGACTGAACCTGGGACCTCCTGGTACATAAGGCTGTTGAGGTTGGCCTTGCATGTACGCTTGAGATGATTGTCCAGATGGTGGTTTTGATGGAATGCCAGGGGAAGAACCTAAAGGTCTTGGGCCAATCATTCCTAAAGGATTTGAGAAACAAAGTATCTTCAATTCTTTAAAAATAATGAAAGGCTTTAACAAATCATTCAATGCATAAAGATTCTTGCAATTTTCAAATTCATACTTATTCTTATAATTATCCAACTTCTATTAGAACCGAAATTATATTAATAAATCTCTCTTGGAATTATTATAGTTTTAGATCGAGCACCCTAAAGAATTATTGCTGCTTGAAAAAATGATAAATGGGAAAAGACAAATCAGGAGCCATGAGAGAAGAACCTGGTGATGGACATCCATTTAGAAAGTCAGCAACAAACCTAGTACAAAAAAAACCCTGACAGATGACAGAGGGAGATTATAAACAAATTTGGAGGTCAATTAATTGTAATCATCATAATACATTCATCCATTAAGGTGAATAATATTTTCATGGTATTGAAATAAGCGTTATTATTTACCAGGGTAAGGTTGATGCAGTGGACTGTGCTCAGAAGCTGAGGGGGGTCTTTCCGTCATATACTGTTGTCTTTGCTGCTGTTGATCTTGTGGCATGTGGGCTTGGGACGGCATGGCGGTACCAGCGGATGACAGGGCAGACTGGGATGCCTGGGCCAAGAGATCCAATGGGGGTCGGGTCATGCGGTACGGCTGATGTGGAGCATAACCCGGAGGTTGGGCCAAGTACGGGTTTGAACCATCAGCCATCTGTTGCTGCTGCTGCTGTTGTTGTTGTTGTTGAGGTGTCATTGGTTGTGACTGTGGATGTTGAAGAGGTGGAGGTTGAGCTTGTCTTGACATCTGGGGTCCCATGCGCATGTGTGGTACATGTTGCTGTTGGGATGCTGCCTGCTGTGGATGCTGCTGGTGAAGAGAGGTAGGACTTTGAGCGAGATGGTGATGTTGTTGTTGCTGTTGCTGAAGCATTTGCTGTTGATGTTGATGTTGCTGCTGCTGGGGTGAGATCTCTGCAGAGGGAGAAAAATATTGACTAGAGAAACTGGTAGGAATGTCTATCTCACTTGAATTTGACACGGAGCTGGGTGTCGGAGTGCGGGAATTTAGAGTAGGGGATGGAGTGTCTATTTGTGGTTGGAAAGTTGATTCACCAGCTGCTACAGCATCAATGGTTGATTGAAGTCTTTCGAGGGCCTCAATGTCCGTTGTATAGGACCGGATAACCTGTAACAGATACAAAATGGTAGAACGATGATGAAATGACGAAACAAAACACTTCATTTCACAAATGTTCATTTTCAGGATTTGAAAATTTTGGGCATTTCTCTAATTTCTAATAGCTTATATATATATAAAAAAAGGATAAATTTTAATCATGTCAATAGGTTATGTCATTCTTGGAGAAATGATAATTTAATTCATAATGCTAGGTGACTTTCCCAGGAATTCTTTGTAAAGCAGTTAAAAAAAATACATTTTGGATATCTGAATGACATCTAGGTGTGTGAATTGATTGCAATACATTCAGAATACTGCTACAACGATGCTGTTGGGCAAGTTTTATTAACGGGCACAAGGATTGACTTGTCTTTCTATTCTAGACTTATGACAAAGCCACAGGCTGCGTGAAGCAGTGTGATGACACTGAGCAGTACGCATTATTCAATCAAAAACACCGTGTATAAGCCTACGATACTCAACTTAATCTTTTTGCATTGCGCATCATTAAGAGATGCCAGCTAGCACAAGAATTGGAAAGAAGACTTTTTCTTTCTTTGATCCGACACTATACCAATAAAAGCATGAGATGTCTAAAAGAAAAATTAATTGGGAAGACCAAAATGTGTTGGAACCATGGCAACCCTAACTTAATGACAATGTTTTCTACTTCTACAATATTAAAAAGCAGAGAGAAGAGTGAGAAAACCGATAATAAATCACGTCTTCTTCCTGTCAAAGGAAAATGAATCTGCAACTATGAATTAGTACGGAAGATCTTGATTACTCCCATTGTACAGCTAGCGACTTTGTTTAAACCAAAATAAAAACAACGGTCACTTAAATTTCAAATTAACAGTTTTCTACATTATATTATAAATAGCGCGTACCTTCTTCGTTTCCCCACTGGTTTTCACAGATGATTCTACGCTGATTTTCACCACATCTGAGTCAGCATTCTTCTCATAAGAGACATTTTTGAATTGTTCTGATTTTGGTTTCTTCCCATAAGGGACTTTGCTGTCCGTTGGAGCAAATGTGGAGGTCGTGCCTACTTTGCTGTCCATTGGAGCAAATGTGGAGGTCGTGCTTGCAATTGTGGGTGGGGTTTGGTTCATGCAGACTTTTTCTGACTTTTGGACTGTGACAGAAGGAGTGCCTAGAGTTGAGACAAATGTATAACTCGTTGTCACAGGAGATGACAAGGAAGGTAATGCAGCTGATAATGGAGGCAGGGACCTGGCAACTGATGACGATGCTAAACTGGATGCAGGGAAAGATGGCAATGATGCAGCTGAAGACAATTCTGATGAGTTGGATGATGTAAAAAATGAGGTCTGAGGACTTGAAGAACAAGGCGCTGCACCTGATGACGATGGCAATGATGATGGCGACGATGACATCGATGCTGGTGATGGTAATGGAGTAGAAGCTGCCTGTGAAGAAGGATGCACAGATTGCATTGCTGTTGTGACCGGTTGCTGGGCATTTGTTGCCGATTCAGATTCTGCAACAGAAGGTCGTTTAACCTTTTCTTTGAATGGACCTGAGATGAGTTCTGCAGTGCCGTCTGACACTTTCCTCAGGACAAGTTTCAGGTCTCCTTCTCCCTTGCTCCTGGGTTGGGCCAATACTTCAGAGGAAGAGCGGTGATAATCACGACCACAGGGAATATTGCTTTCATAGACCTGGGGCTGCGACTGGCCATCCATGCGAATTCTGAGCGGTGGAATGACAGGTCTTGTCTCAGCGCGACTTGTTGGCTCGCTAACGGAGTTGGTAGTATTGATTGAGTAAGAAGCAGATGTTAATGAAGGTACAATTGGTAAGGACGTTGAAGACTGCATTGACAATGACGGCAAAGTTATCTTCAGTGTAGTTGGACTTTCGGTTATAGTTCCATTTGAGGTGGATAATGATGTTGATGAAGATGAAACTAGCGGAGATGATGAGGGTGTAGATGATGTTGTCGATGGAACAGGGGCAGATGTTGAAGATGACAATGATGCTGATACAATAGATGAGACACTTGGTAAAACTGTTGGTGAAAACGTATAGCTGATTGCCTGTGAACTAATGGTAGATTGTAATACAGAGGTGATGGGCGTTGAGACTGATGGAATTGACCGGGAAGAAGATACTATAGAAAGTTTTGGGGATTGCTGCTCCAGATTGAGATTTGAATCTGAAGTAGAAACTATGGTTGATGTCATAGGACTAGCTGTTACAGGTGTTGAAACAGAGGCAGTTGAGGAAGGAGTGGTTACGGAGCACGATGCTACATTGGCTCGGTATGGAGATGACTTTGGAGATTGCTGATGTTCCACTAATTCCTTTTCAGCGGCATCCGAAATTTTCTGAACAACTTCAGATGGTGATTTTTTATTCTCTAAAGATACTAGGGTAGGTGATTTTGATTTTGGCACAGATGTTGGCAACTGACTCGAAAATTTGGGGGATGGAGATATGCTTGCATTAGGACCTTGCTCTTTATTATCAGAATTGGGTTCGTTGAGCGATTTAGTCGTTTTCGCTCGTGCGTCAGCAGATGAAGAATCAGCAGGTAGGGCGTCAGCAGATGAATTTCCCTGATTTGTTGAAACAACTCTTGTGGTGGTTACTGAAGACACTGGTGGCGTATTGGAGGAAGAGGAAGTAGATGAGGAAGAGGAAGATGAAGTTGGTCCTTCAGGTGACTGAAAGGCCATGGCAGACAGGGTATCAGACGGACGTTTGGTACCGTCGGGGTTAATCTGGGTAATGAAATTAGCTAAAGAATGCGATACTGATGAAATTTGTGAATAAATAGCAGATGGCATGGATGTTGTGGCAGAAGTAGCTATTTGGAATGTAGACCTAGGGGATGATGGGAGACTTTGATTAGCAGATGAATCTTTTGAGGGGTTGCTTCCCTTCACTTTGTTATGGGTTGATAATGACTTGGGTCCTGGGGATGGGGGTAATGGTATGGATGAGATGTCAATGTCTGACATTTCTACTGTATTCATTGGTTTAGTAGAAGTTGTGGTATTAGAAACATCTGTCATCTGAGCTGGATGATTTTCTGAGGTGTCCATTGGTTCCACGGTTCTTGATGAATCCGATGCTGTCATTGAGGATTCTGAGGCTGTATTATCAGATACTTTTTCATTTTTAACTTCTTTCTCATCTTCCTCATCATCAGTTCCACAATGGATACCATCACCACAAACTTTTTTCTCTCCATTTGTTTGTTTACGGCTCTTTTCTTCAACACCCCGAGAAAGACGAGAATCCATAGCAGAATGTGTATTTTTGGATGAAAGTTGTTCATCATCATCATCTGTGCCACAATGGATACCATCCCCACACACTGTTTCTTTTTTCACTACGGAAACAAGTTCTTCTTCATCATCTGTCCCACAATGAATTCCATCGCTACATACAGTTTTCTTATTGCCAGATGGTTCTTCTTCATCATCTGTCCCACAATGAATTCCATCGCTACATACAGTTTTCTTTTTGCCAGATGGTTCTTCTTCATCATCTGTCCCACAATGAATTCCATCGCTACATACAGTTGTCTTTTTGCCAGATGTTTCTTCTTCATCATCTGTCCCACAATGAATGCCATCGTCACACGATGTCTTTGCTTTTTCTTTCGTTGTTTTATTTTCAGATGTATCTTTTTTCACACTGTCTGAGGAAATTGATGTGGTTGCTGTAGAAGCTGCTATAGATGACAAAGATGTTGCATTTTGGTCCTTTGCTTGAGCTGGAATGTTAGAAGGTGATGATAACGTGGATAAATCTGGACTGGAAGATGATGATAATGATGATGTAAAGGGCAATGATGTTGGCAACTTAGGGGAGCTAGAAGATGAGGATGTTGGGAAACTTGTTGAGATGGCACCGCTGCCAAAGTTTGGAACTGCTGTCGATGTAGATTCTGTTACCGATGACGTGGCTGCTTTCATTTGAGATTCTGATGATGATATTGGCAGTTGCGAGGATCGGGCTGTTATTCCGGGAACACTCATGGGAGGCAAAGGACCTGCTGAAAGTGACACTCCTGATGTAGCGGGAAGAGATAATGGTGTTTTTTCTCTCAGAATTTGCTGTGACATATCAGGTGGCTGCCCAATCGAGGCTGGGGGCATGTATGCAGGGGGTTGCCCGGTTATAGATGATGAATGTTGTGGCCCTTGAGGCCTTGGGACTAGATGGGGAGTCATGCCACCTGTAGAAGCAGGAGCTGAAATTCTCTGAGCCATCATTCTAGCAGCATCTGGATTCTGCAAGCGTGAATCAGCATTCATTCTGGCCTGAATGTGAGGGGGAAATGGAGGCTGTCCTCTCACATGAGGTGGTCGACTAAGAAAGGAGGGGTTCATACCCGGTGGAAATCTTTGTCTCTGAGGAAATGGATGAAGCTGTGAGAAATGGGGACCCCCAAGAGGCATCTGTTGAGGGTCCATAGGTGGTCGTTGTGACCCATCAGGCATGCTCCCAAACTGCTGCTGTTGTTGAAATTGCTGCATTTGAGCAAGATTTTGGAGACGCAACATATGCTGTTGAGGTGGAAGATTCAGGGCGTGCTGCTGCTGATGATGCAATGATGGTTGCTGCTGTGAAGGTTGTGAGGGTCCCTGATGCTGCTGAGAGGCAGGGGGGATATTGAGGTTGACCTCGCTGACACCAGGTTTATTACCTTCCATTGCCTGTTGCATACCAGGGCTACCAGACATTCCACTGGAAGGAAAGCCCACTGGAACTTGACCAGGATGAAGAGTTGATCCCACATCTCCAGTCATGTTACCACTAATGCTGCCTGGATTGTTATTGCTCGCCGATATCTCTGATACTGTTGCAGGAGTAGACGCTGTAGCCTGAGGTTGAGCCCGTGCTGGACTTCGACTGCGAGGCGACTTTCCCCCTCTTGCTGAGCTTGGACTCGTTGGGTTTTGCAGCTCTTTTTGCGAATTGTTGAGAATTTCCAAGATTCTTCTCTCTGTCTCTGACTGAGGTCTGGGCAATTCTGCAGGCTTGGTGATAGCAATGGGAGCACTGCTGACTGATGTCATTGTAGAGGAAGCTTGGTTTCCGAGCTGACCTGTTGTGGATAATAATAAAAAAAACAAAATCCAATAACAATAAAGTATTTGATAATCCAGGCAGATCGCGCCAAAATTTAATGTTAATATGAGTACGTTTTTTTTTAATCTTAAGCTTAATAAGATATGGTTAAAGGAGAAAGAGATTCCCCCTGTACATTTTGAGTCATGATCCTTTCTATTTAATTCAATAAAAGCGATTGAAGTCCGTTTTGCATAATTGCTGTAGGATTAAAAATAAAAAAGATTTTAAAAATGCCTTTGCATGCTTTATCTGTGAGTAAAGGTGTTTTACCATTGGACGACACAGTATACAAAGGTGCAGGGCTCTCAATTAGAAATGAAAACAACATCTGAACTTTTTCGCGGAGGGCAAATCTTTGGCGCGATCGACATTTTTCCCCCCATAAATTCACCCTAACATACAATTAGAAATTACTTTAATGGCACTAATAATACTAGCATAAAAATAAATATGCATTTCATGACCTTTTGCACTTTGACTTTGAATTTGGTTTTGAGCAGGTGTGTGGGGCACTGGTGTTGAGGATGATGCCGTATCAGAAGAAGCTGATCTGATGCCGTATCAGAAGAAGCTGATCTGATGCCGTATCAGAAGAAGCTGATCTGATGCCGTATCAGAGGAAGCTGATCTGATGCCGTATCAGAGGAAGCTGATCTGATGCCGTATCAGAAGAAGCTGATCTGAACATGGGGAAAAGTTTGTCATTCTTTTGAGCAAAGCTACCAAGATTGTAGTTTGTCTTTTGAACCTTCAATTTATTAGGGTGTAGTTCCGACTGAACATGGCCTTTGAGGGTACATTTTCCCTTACCACCATAATTGATCACAGAGTTACAAAGTTTACACAAAGCCTTAACAGCACTATTGATTTTAACTATGGTGTCACCCAATTTCACAATGAAATCATGGACTTTAATCTCCTCCTCAAGCCACTTAAAATTCCATGTGTTTTTTACATTCTGGTCTATGGTCTTGATCAAGGCCTTCTGATTGTCCCCAAGGATGTTCATACTTTCACCACCACTCGTCATAATGATGGAACTTATTCACTCACACTTGATCAATTAAAGATCTAATCTAGATTTCTACTTAGCCTAAGCGTACAAATAAAACGCATGCGGCATGTACACACGACTGCCGGTTGAAATGAAATGTGTGTAGCCTACCGACCGGTCTCGATCACGTCTATAGATCTACTAACCAGTAAATCACTATATTGATCTAAAATGTATACTGTTTTTGGCAAATTATCAAGAAATCAACAGCTGAATCAAAAGTAATGCACAAATTCCCTTGGAACTCAAGAAAGTGTGGAATCGACTTGAATCAAACAACAAACTGGCGACAAACTATTCCCACAAAGAGAAAGGAGAAACGAACAGCAACTCTCATACTCTACACCAGATAGGCTAGAGCGGAAGTGATGCGGCGACCCGGTGTACACTTTTACAGCGCTAAATACACCGCGGCGGTTCTTGGAACGGACATTCAACAATACTGCGGAAAATAGCGAAAATGGATGAAGATTGGATGCCGCGGTGCGGACGAGTGCTGAAATAACCAGAAATGCGGAATTCCGCAAATATGCGGAAAATTGAGAGCCCTGAAAGGTGTTTGATCATTGGCGACACAGTATACAAAATAACGTTTTTTGAAAGAATCATAACTACCTAGCATTGCTTGATTTGGCAGAGATGGAGGAAGTGGCTGAGACTGAGCCCCCTCTAAATCATCACCCTTTTTCTTTTTCTTTCTCTTCTTCTTTTCCTTAGCAGGAGGCTGAGTTGTTGGAGATGCATCGGATGGCAAAGGCCCTAAAAAGAAATAAAATGGTATACCAAAATTCGATTAACCACAGCATAATTCATAAACTAAATGTTGTATTAATCAGAAATTCTAGATAAACAGAGGAGAGGGTGGAGAATATGGACAAGGAGGTCGTCTCCCCATGGAGAGTCAAAGGCAGGAAACGGTCTGAAATTTTGGGAATGTGGTCTTGGCTTTTTTAAAGGGTCTCCATTTTGGGAAGTAAAGAATGTAGCCAATGATATTAAAGCTTACCTTCCGTATTCCATACATCTCCTTCAACTTAAAACTTTATATTTGCTGATACTTTATTCTACAATATAAAACACTTAGAGTTTCTTTTTTTTTAAACATGGGAAAAGTGCTAAATACATTTTTTGTAAAGATTATTATTATTATTATTTTCTAGGGATAATTAGGATGCTGTTGAACTGGGACCATTTTTTGCAAAACATAAGACCTCCTATTAATCCCTTCCCCGCCCCCAAATCTCACGCAGGGTATTCGAAGTATCGCAACATTCACAACCTCAAGATAGTCTCGGGCAATGCAGTGAGAGAAAGACTTAAAAGGTTGGCACGACATCGACATTTCTGAAAAAGTTACGACACATTTGTAGAGTAAAAACAAAAGTGCCTTTGTGAACAATGTTACCTGAATGTAAAAATCTTAAAATACGAAAGCACCTACCCTGTTGAAAAGGTGGCATGCCCTGTGGGAAGTGGGGCATTCTAGGTGGGGGATCAATAGGTGAGGATGGGGGGTATATGGTATGTGGACCTGAATAGGAAGGTAGCCGGGGGCCCTGTCCCTGAGCTGGGCCTGCCATTCTCTCAGGGAAATTTCCAGGACCTGGAGCTACGATGAGAAAAATGACAGAGGAGAGTTACGTGATATTTTTTTCCCTTGAGAGAAATGAGATCGTATAACAATTGATATGACAAACCTTTAATTAAAACAAAACAAACAACAACTCTTTTGAAAAGAAAAAAAAAAGGAAGACTAGGTAGGAAGTAATAACGAAGGAAGAAAGAACGCATTTTCAGCTTGAGATCGTCTTTCAATGAAGACTTCATTAACTTTTTTTTTTTTAATATATAAAATGTTATGAATCAAAACAAATGTCAATTCAATTTTTGAGACTACCAATATTCAAATTCTTATTAACAAAACTTACGAAGAGGAAATCTAGGACCTGCTCCAGCCTCAAATGGAATATTTCTCTCTCTGAAGAATTGTATTGGAGGCATACTCTCAGATCCTCCCTCAGGCCCTGCAAAGAGAAACAATATAAGACTTACAGGTGAAAATGTTTTCAATGGTCATCTTTCTCACTAGGTGTAAAAGGAAGTTCATATAGCAATAAAATATAAACGGATCAAATACTTGAAATTAATTTCTGATGAGTGTGCTGTACTAATAATTAAAATTCAACGATCTCTTCAAAAAAAAAAAAAATTCCTATCCGTCATCTGTCCTCAGTAACAACATCCTGGCACTCTGGACATTGCTATAGGTGCTCCCTTCCCCTGTCCATAATCGAACACAGTAATTACTATTGATATTAACTAAAACTACCAAGCACCAACGGCCCTTAATCTCTAAACGCATCTCATAGCTTTGAGAGAGAGAGTGAGAGGGAGGGAGAGAGGGAGAGAGAGAGAGAGAGAGAGAGAGAGAGAGAGAGAGAGAGAGAGAGAGAGAGAGAGAG